>CM037877.1:47210183-47300183 GCA_021292165.1 Shinisaurus crocodilurus
AAATATATCCTTCCCTCGCTGCACATGTGTTCTTAATGTATAAATGTTTCAAGAAAAATCGGAAGCATATTATAAACGGGGAGGAGGGATATACACTCTTTTCTGTTAACTAATAGAACAGGCTTACCATTTCAGGGTTCCCCCCCCCCTCACGTTTTTTTCCATGTTGTCAGGTGTTTGTTTTTCCTTTCTGAGAAGGGATGTCTTCATTTGTGCAAGCAGGCATCAAATAAGTTATTCTTTAAAGCCCCTGTTAAATCATGTGCTGGGTTACATTTGCTGGCCAATTTGCATTTTTCCTAATACAGTCAGCAGACTTCTTTCGCATAGACAGAGAAGCATGGATAATATCGGATTTAACTGACTGGCTATATAAGGAGCAGCTTATTTTAAATGGTCCCTACATCTTTATAGGATGTTAGAAATGAAGACATTACTTCAAAATGTAGGTAATTATTGCCTCCTCTTTTATCAGTGCTATTTTCTGAGGTATTATCATAAGATAGCACTTTAGTATTAAGTAGGGCCTTAGAGTGGCAATAAATCAGACCAACTGAGTCATCATTGTCCGAGGCATCTGAACTACTGAAATGTTGTGGATCCTACAGAGAGTGTGAAATCACTTGACCCTTGGCATTAACCTTTGCTGAATGAATAGACACTGCTTTCCACATCGTGGAACAAAAGCAGAATAGTATTGATTAAAACACACACACTTGATATTAAATACTGGCTGAACTCACTCCTTGCTTTTCAGCTCCAGAGGGAGAAACCCAGAGAGTTGCTGAGTCTCAGGAGATTGCATGTTTGTAATTCAGAGCAGTATTTTTCCTACAAAGGTTTTTCCCCCTTTCTTGGATCAATAACTGGCAGCCATGATCAGCCATGAGTATGTATTGTCAATTCTGACCTGTGTACTTTATCACTCAAGGTGAGAGGTCATGACGCTGTGACTAATAAGGTGGCCCTGCCAGGCATGAATTGTTTCCTGATCTTAATTTAACATTTTTAAAATTCTCCATTGTTATATCTCTTGTATGCTAAACCTGTTAGCTATTTTCTTTGAACAGCTGATGAAGCTGCTCTGTGACAACACATTATGTACTAAAGCTTTGAGAGATCTGCTAAATGGTTTTGCTCTTGGTGTGGATTCTAGTGCCTCAGAACTTAGAAATATCAGGTTGAAATCTTGGGACTTAGCTCTTAAAGACTCTCTCAGATGAAAACATTTGCTTCATTTGAAAAGAGGCAAGGAGAACATCAAACAAAAATGAATGGGAAGCATCAGAATGTGAAGTTACAAGAGATTAACTTTAAAATTCAAAGGCAAGCCTTCAGTAAAATCTAAAAAAATACTGACAATTGTTCAGCTCTCAGCCAGACAAGCAAAGTTAAATTTAAAGCAAATACAGAGGGTACAATACTATGAACGTTAGCCTAGGCTCCTTTTGGAAGCATAAGCACTTACATCTTTACATGTACCACTTTATTGGCATTGCTTTCAGTGGTCTTGCTGGTTGCTCCCGAAATACACTGCAAAGGATTGATGACATCTATGCGAGAAGGAAGCCGTAGGATTCATGAGTCATGACTATAACATTCAGCCTGCACTGCAACTGGTCATTCTTGAATGCTCCCCCATCTCAAATGAACTCATGCCAGGCAACCCTGTCCACAGCTACTTGGAAGTAAGGCCCAGGGAGTTCAATGGGACTTACTCTTAGTAGGTTTGCATAGGATTGCAGCCTGCAGGTATCAAATCGGCACATGAGACAAAAAAGTTGTAGTGTGACCCTCTGCTAGAGGTGCTTGTTTACTAGATTAAAAAATGTATGCTCCAGACTCCAGCGGTCTGAAATGGTACAACCCAGGACACTACCCTACAGTCTACCACAGTGTTTTCCAACCTTGGGTGCCCAGATGTTTTTGGCCTACAACTCCCAGCATGCCCCAGCCAGCTACACTGGCTGGGGGCATGCTGGGAGTTGTAGGCCAAAACATCTGGGCACCCAAGGTTGGAGAAACACTGGTCTACCATCTTACTTAATGTAATAGTTTCTCTGCCTCGTAGCAACTTCTCAGAACCAGTGGTGTGAATGCCATGCAAAGAGTACACTTACGTGACTACCATGTGCTTCCCTGAAGGCATGTTTTACTTACAGCCATCATCTGCCAAGATTCTTGCTTCAGTTATCCATGCATTAGTGATGTCCATGCTGGACTACTGTAATGTGCTGTATGTGGGGCTGCCTTTGAAGACAGTTCAGAAACTTCAGCTGGTGCAGAATGTGGCTACCCGACTGTTTGTGGGGTGAGGCGATTTGTATAATAGCTATACTGTACCAGCTGCACTGGTTACCGGTGTGTTTCTGGAGCCCAATTTAAAGCAATGATTTTGACCTTAAAAGTCTTAAACAGTTTGGGACCAAATTACTTGAAGGACCACCTTCACCCATATCAGCCTGCCCATACTTTAAGATCAGCAAGAGAGGCCCTTCTCATTTGTCCACCTGTGAGAGCAGTTAGTGGGCAGCCATACAAGAGAGAGGGCCTTTTCTGCAGTGGCCCCACACCTCTGGAATAAGTGCCATCAGGGATCTGCCAGGACCTTTCATTGAAGATTTTTAAGAAGGCCCTGAAAACATACTACTTTGCTCTGGCCTTCCTTGATTATGTTTTATCAGACGGGTTGTGGCTGCAGTTATCAGGGATGTTGAAGAGTCCTTGGTCTTGAGTCACGAGTCGAGTCACGAGTCTTTGGACCCGAGTCTCGAGTCCGAGTCCGAGTCCTTGGTCCAAAATGGTGACTCACGAGTCACGAGTCACAAGTCACTCCCAAAGCAGACTCCACGAGTCCCTATTAAAATCAATGGGGGTTTTCCCCAACAAAATAAGGCTACTTCAGATGTGTGGTTTTAAATAAATTCTAGGCACAAGTGTGCCTTTTTATTTCAAAACTCTGCAACTGATTTTGGCAAGAACAGACCAAGCAGAAAAACCCAAAATAACCAGGCAGGCAGAGGAGGCAGGGAACCCCAAAGCAGGCAGGCAGAGGCCTTTGTCTTGGACAATTCAACTGTTGAACTGGTCAAGAAGAGACCAGGCAGGCAGAGGAGGCTGGGAACCCCAGACAGGCAGGCAGAGGCAGCCAACCCAAAATGTCTGAAAGGTTGCATTTTAGAAAAACGATTTTAAAAAATAAACTTGCCTTGTTTACTTCCTAAACTTATTCAGATTGCATTTGAAGAACATGATTTTTCTAAATGTTTGGCCCCCATTCTGGAATGGTGAGATCTCATCACAATTCCACCCTCACTGAACACCCGCTCCACTGGTGATGAACTTGCTGGAACCAGAAACACACTCAGAGCAGCCCACAAAGTAATCTCAGGTCCTTCGTCTGCCTCTCCCAAGTACGCAACACATCAATCAAAATACATCTTGACACACTGTTGGGCTGCACTCCTGGTAGCCGTCCATAGTGGCCGAGCAGCGGCACACCTCGCTTCCATGTGCTCTTCGCCGGCACCACGCTCCTCTCCACTCCTTCTGGCACAGCCCAGGGATGTTGAAGAGTCCGTGGTCTCGAGTCCCGAGTCGAGTCTCGAGTCCCATTAAAAATATTGGGACTCGGTCCGAGTCGAGTCAGAGGGGGGACTCAGTCTGACTCACGAGTCGAGTCCTCGAGTCCGAGTCCCCATCCCTGGCAGTTATCAGTTGTAAGTTTTATTTTATGCTGTGTGTTTGCTGATTTTTAGAATGTTTGCTGCTGTTGCTGTTTTTACTGTGTTTTTACCATTTAATATCACATCATTTTTATTATGTGTTTTATTGTTGTACGCCACCTTGGGACGGCTCCTGCCCTGAAAGGTGGCCAAGAAATATTTTAAATAAATAAATAATAATTCTACTTGGTCAAAAACTAGGTTCACCTGCCAGTTGCCATCACCATCCCATTCACTGTAGGACAGTGAGTTTGAATTCAGAAACATCAACATTTATTGGTATTCTCCCTTATTTGTAATTGTAGATGTACAGTGTTTTATAAATTAAGCATTATCATTCTTTCCCTCCCTTCTCTTGTTACTGTTTGTGTGCTGTGATGACCACAAGCAGACATTCCTGTAGGGATGTGTATTGAAGTTTATTACTTGCCCTGTCTGTCTGTACTTGGAAATAGTATTAGATGGCTCAAGAAAGGTGATAAAATGTATCCCGCTCTTTAACATTGCAGTCCTGCCTTTTTATTGGAGGTGATCTATTTTAGAAGCATCTCGTATCCCATCTCCTCAATCTATCACTGCATAGCAGTGATACTGAAAACCTTTTTATGGAGACAAATATGGTTCCAGTTGAATATCCAGAGACCTGTGCACAGGAGAAGGATCCTAACAAACTTAGTGATATTTTCCAAATGGAAAGATATCTGAAAATGCAGCATACTTATGCGTGCTTTAACAAATGTTTAATTTGGCCCTGATTTTGCTACCTGAAGCAAAGGACAAAAAGGCACCTCCTTCCACCTACAGAAGCCCACTGGACTAGTGGCTGAATCTTACTTCAGGACTGGTAATGGGATGGTATCTTCCACTACACCTGAGGCATAAAGCTAGGGGTTTTCTTTGGGGGGGGAGGACAGGTTCTGTGGCATAGACAGCTCTGTCCTCAAACAGAGGGAAACAGCTGGGGCATACAGAAAGAACAACTAGGAGAATGCCACTGTTCCCCCCCCCCGCCCGGTCAGCATCTGCCAACTGAGACAATCACCTCACTCTGTCTAATGGTAGCTCTGGCCCTGCTAACATACCTAGGGCTGCAACCTGGGTGTGCGACTCAATGGACACAATGGGACTTGCTTCAGCATAACCATGCACAGGATTGCTCTGTAAAATAAGGCAGATAGAAAAATCACAGAAATAGCCGCTGTAGTCTTCCATGCGTCCCTATGTCAGACACAGGGTGACCACTTTTACAGAGGACAGTCTATTTGAAGGGTTGGCAAAGGACTCCTCTATTTTGACAGTGGCCTGTATTTGAAGGGCTGTCCAGTCCAAGTCCGGTATAAAGATAAAGAACCATCAGAAGGAAAAGCTGGGTCTTGAAGCTGGCCATCAACAGCACCTGGACAACAGACTGAGCAAGATACACAGAGCACTTGGTTGCAGTCTTCCACACTATGGTGAGATATACTGTATTTCTGTTTAAATTATAATAATTATAATAATTATTATTTCTAAATAATTATTTCTAAATTTGTATCTATACCTGCAAATTACCATATGAACATTTTATGCAGGTAGGTGTCCTTTCTGTCCTTTTTTTTAATGTATGTGTCCTCTTTTTTTTGGTGAGTCACATGTGGCCACCCTAATCAGACACTACACTGCTCATAAAAGTAGGCCACTCAAGTTTCTCATGCATACCAGCCAGTTGTGGTAACATCTGCACTGTCTGTATGTGGTGGAGAAAGCCCCTAAAAACTGCTTACCAAATGTGGCATTTATGTTATCTCTCAGTGGCAGTGCCACTGTAGTACTCAGAAGAATGAGTTCTTAGAGGTTGGAATTCAGAGGTTCATTGAGTCAGACTTTTGGGCAGTTGTGAAATTAGGGTATTTAAAAAAAACAAAAACACAACAAGAACTGAAACCAAACATACATAATATCTATAACAGTGAGTTACTCATCATGAGCAGCTTGTTTCCTATACTACTGTACAGGAATTCCTATACTACTATACAGAATTACAGGACGTGAGAAGAGGATGCACAAAGCAGAAACACCTGCTTTTCAGTACTTTTGGTGTGACATCCATGAGGAAATTTATATCGCTCTCTACAGGATCTTCCATTTGTGGCTTAAGCTTTCAGTACACTGTGGGAGCTGGAGGCAAGATCAAAGGTCAAAGGGCATAGCAGAGCCGGCCCAAGACATTTTGATGCCTGAAGTGAAGGACAAGATAGTACATTCTCCCATTCCATGTGCAAAAGCTGACTGGACTGGTCATTGATGCTTTCTTTAACACTGGCAGTGGGACAGCATCCTCCACCTGAAGGCAGCAGATCAGCTTAAGGGGCACAGGGCAGGCCAGATGGCCCACAGCTCGTTCTCTCCCATTCCTTGCTGCTGCTTCACAGCATCTGCCACCTGAGACAACTACCACACTCTGCTTCATGGAAGGGCTGGCCTTGGG
The DNA here is from genome assembly GCA_021292165.1 of Shinisaurus crocodilurus. Classification (NCBI taxonomy): domain Eukaryota; kingdom Metazoa; phylum Chordata; class Lepidosauria; order Squamata; family Shinisauridae; genus Shinisaurus; species Shinisaurus crocodilurus. Next base: position 47,216,376 of record CM037877.1, read on the forward strand.
ACCTAGTCCAAAGAGCAAGTAATAAGGAATGGTGGTCTGAGAGCTGGAAGACTTCTGCAGGGAGGTGTGTGTTCTAGGCTTTGCTCCCTTAGAGATCAGCTCTGATGGGAAATCACATATTTGTGATATGTGTACTCTGATGAGGGTGATATGTCCCCTGTTCCTTCCAGAACTGGCATGGTGGCAAAGGCAGGATCCCTTGAGTTTTTAAAGTTGGCCTTCTTCCTAGAAATGGAAGTAGTCACAAAGTCCATCTGATTCAGCTATATCATCGTTCCCCAACCTGGTGCCCCGCAGATGTTTTGGACTTCAACTCCCATTAGCCTTAGCTAGCATGGCCAAAGGTCAGGAATACTGGGAGTTGTAGTCTAAAACATCTAGAGGGTACCAGGTTGGGTAAGGCTGAACTACAGGATGACATGCAAGGATGGCAAACAAAGCTTATGGGCTTTCACTCTGAATAGCTTCATTTGCCCTCATTGATGTTGTCATGCAGCCAAACAATATGGTGGTTTCATGATGACTTCGCTGTTTCTAGAGAGTAGAATTTTGATCAGAAAAACAACAATGACAAGAACTCACCAATATATATATATGTACACACACACACACACACACACAGTATTCCCTTATTTTGCACCAAAGTCTGAACCTGAAGGAATTTCAGGGTAGCACTACTTTACATTACATATGCATACAACACCCTTGTAAGGTAATTCAGCTTTATTATCCTTATATTGTACATGAGGAAGCTGAGGGATGGTAGCTTGACTAAAGCCAGCTGTTGAGGTCATGGCTGAATTAAGATTTGAACCGGGTACTACATGGCTCAGAAGTCTCACTTTTGGTCACTATGCTACACCTGCTCTCAGTTTTTGAGAGAGTTGATCACATTGAAAGTCTCTTAATCAACCATTGCTGTTTTAAAGTAAATGTTATACTTAGTAAATTGAGTTTTCAAAATGTTAGTGCCTCACTATAATACCTAGCTAGAAGTAACAAACAACACTTGATAAGGTGTGTGTGTGTGTGTGTGTGTAGGAAATGGCAAATATAGGTGTTGTCCTGATATATGTCAGATTTCCTTGCATTATATCAACATTCAGCTGTTGAAGCAACATGGAAAAGCAGAACAGATCCCTTTTGTTTCTGAACAGTTCTTCTAATAGCGATCGTCACAAATTTGTCCTGCAAAGTACCATGAACATGACTGCAAATTAACAAGTGTTCCTTGATGTACAGGTTAAGAGAGGTAACATTGACTTTGGAATAAGGATCAATATTCTTTGATCATGGAATCTTTTGTCTTTTTCATGTGGAATGTTCCTTAAGGAGACCATTTTATCTGCACCAAGGAAGACAAAAGATTTGGAGACAGCAAAAAATTGATCTCTAATAAATCAGTTTTGTGCTTGTAGGTAGAAGGTGCAAGCAAAAGGCAAAATAGACATCTTCTAGTTATATAATAATTGTGTTTAAGAGTTGGCGTGCACTACTCTGAGGCTGTAGGTAGATCGCTATCATTTAATGTATTTTTATCATCTTTCTTGATGAGATTGTCTTACATGTCAGAAGTAAACTAGAAAAATTAATCCCTAGGGATTTTCTTTGAAAGACAAAATCTGAAACACCTATTCCTTGAGCACTATTGTTCCTTGAACACTACAATTGCCTGAGAGAGGAAAAAACACAAGTTAATCTGTATAAAACAACAACAACCCACTGCAAAACCCTGTTAGGGCTCAAGTTTGGATGCTTTCTAGTGCAGTTGCCCTGCCCCATTCATGGAATTTAAACTGGAGGTGCAGATGTTGCTATCTTCAATGCATAACCCTCTTGTCTTTTTCTGCAGCTTCTTCCATCCTTTTGCTTATCAGGGGAAAAAATCCATTAAGGAGGAAACATGGAATAGCTACACAATGCCTCCTGATTGGTAGTGCTAGGAGCCCTCCATCTGGAAGTACCCTTTGTCTTAAAGTCATACCCTTTGACACAGAATGCCTGCTTCCTAAAGCCTCATTTATGTGATAGTTATGGTTACTGTCAGGGCCCCGACAGTTACTGAAAGATGCTCTCCACAAGCCCAGGTAAACTTTGGGCTGACCTACATTGATAACAGATAGAAAAGGGTGCGCCAGCTGTGCTTCACATTTCCAAGGCTATTCCCATTGGGCACGTCCTCCTCAATTTGACAGTCAGGGATCATGGAGCATTTAAGTTAACAAGCTGTATTCTGGAAAACAGCTGATGGCAGGGGTGGGTAGGAGGCAGAGTAACTAGAGCAAGGGTGGACAACCCCTTTGGTTCAGGGACCAGCTTGTCCTTCCCGACCAAGTTGCCAGGCTGGATGCCATCCTGCCCTGAAGCCCCACCCCCTCCTGTGATATTATCTAGTCCAACCCATGATTTTCTCTGCAGAGAGTGGCATGGTGCCAGCTCCTGCAAGTGTCTGCTGAGTCCGAGGGAATCCCCATGTTATCTCTGATTTCTGATTGGAGATAACATGGGGGTATATCTCCCCCTTCTCCTCCCCAAGCCATAATAAATGTATTAATCTTTGAGGTGCCACAAGGTGTGTGTTGTGTTGCTTTTTTTTTTTTTTAGTATAGTTTCTGATTCATGTTGCCTTGCTTTTTCCGAGGAGACTCTTTATTTCTGCTTTTGTGAGGGAGAGGTGTGGCTTTCAAGCCTTGTTTTATTGCTTTGACACTAGTCTGCTTGGATTTTCCATGGTCATGTTCTGCCCATGTGTGTGTGCTTGTGTGTTTAAAAAAATGAAGATGCTGAAAAAGCTTGCAGGAGTAGACTGCTAGTATGAGGAATGTGCTATGGTATGGACAAACCTCTACACTGATGCTCATTATGCCCTGATGTATTCCCCCCCCAACCCTAAAATTTCCCATTCTTCCTGCTGCTAGCTCTGTTCTACACTACAAGCCACAGCAATGGTATGTTCAGAAGCACAAGGAAGGCTCTGGAAGATGATGATATTGTAAAGGTTTGTGCTTCATAGATGTACTCTAGTGGCCACTTGGCCTTTGATTATGCAAATGCTATAATAGATAATAGAGCCCCTGGATCTGGCAGATGTTGCCATTACGATTCTAAGCAAGGGACTGGCACAGCTACATTAAACCTCTCGAGTCCTGCCTCAATACCCTTTCGTATCCATCTCCTATCCCTCTCTCAAAGCCTGCTGTATTGGATTATAAGCTTTTTCTTTCCTTTTCTTTTCATAGCTAGAATTGTTTCCTTCTCGGTTCTTATGAATAGCAATGCCACTTGCTGGTGCCTGTAATCTAATTTGCAAAACAGGGTAATAATAAGCTGAATGAGAAGCATATGGTCATTTTCATATCCGCAGAACACACTTCCTATGTTCACAAGTGCACCTGTTCATTAGCTTACTGTTATCGTGTAAAATTCTAACTTGGACTACCCTCATCGTTATGAATTGCACCAATGCTTGGCGGCACGAGTAGCTGGTGAGTTGGTGTGGCAGGCAGGAAGGGGCTGCCGCCGCTAAGCAGCAGTGGAGGGCGGGAAGGCAGTTCCTCCCTTACTGGCAGGAGATGTGTGGCAGCAGAGGCAGGGGGTGAATGGAGTTAGCGCCATGCATGTGCATAGCTGCTGGTGGGCTAGGAACAGCTGGAGTGGGGATGGGCACTGAACATCAACAGTGATGCTCATGCTTGGATGCTCCTAGCCAGTCAGCAGTCACAGACCGGTGTGGTGCCTCACATCAGCTGCCCCTGCTGCCTCCACAGTACCTTGTGTCTCCCATGAGTAACGGCCATGAGGGTTTCTCTCTGGGCCGGTTCACACGACCCAGGCTTCCGGCAGGGGAGGAACTGCGGGGCCATCCGTGGGGTCCAGCGGGGCGCCGCACACGACCGGCGCCCCGCGCGCGTGGGCAGACCCCGTAGTCCCTGCACCGCAGTGCGGGCCTCCCGGCGGTAGGGGATGAGGCCCGGGATGCCCAGAGGGGCTGTTTGCCCCTACAGGCTGGAGCGGCGGCGGCTCCAGCCGCTCTGGGCTGCCGTCTCTGTGGGGACCCCGCGGGACGGCCGCCCGCTGTTCCGACGGCACGGTGACCACGCGCGGTAGGGGCTTACCCGCTACCGACCGTGGTCACTTTCCATGGGTCCCACCCGTGGCTGTCCCGCGGGGGCACCTCCGGTTGGCGTGCACACGACACGGGAACCACGGGGGAGCAGCGCTCCCCCGCGGTTCCCGTGTCGTGTGAACCGGCCCTCTGTCTCGGGTGCCACAAGGGGGGCAGACTTTTCTCCCTCACCAGCCACAGCTGGATTAGAAGCACAGAATAAACAGAGAGAAAATTGTATCCACAGCTAATTTAGTTGTCAGTGCTGGGTTGACAAAGATCTCCACACTCTTTTAGGTTGTGATGTTTGTTCTGTCCCTGCTTAGGTTTGCTGCTGCTGCTGCCTGCCATTGTTGGTTGCCTATAGAATATGCCTACATGGAACTAGCTGTAGCTGTAACTAGAAGTAGCTGTAGCGGAAAACATGTGGGTTCTGTGTTTAACAGATGGCACCATTGTTCAATAGATATAGATCAGTGTGAGAGCCAGTGTAGTGTAATGGTGAGAGTGATGTACTGGGACTCTGGAGACCTGGGTTCTAGTCCCCGTTCAGCCATGAAGCTCACTGGCCAACTTTGGGCCAGTCACTGAGATGGTTTGCACAACCTGAGGGTTAATAAGCTGTGGTGGCTTGTTAACATGTGCTGACTGCTTTTCCTAATTACCCTCGCCGGGTGCGGGTTGTGATTCCCAAACCTGGTGAGGGTGGGTGGCTGGGGTGGTTAACAAACTACCCAAACCCAAGGGTCACTTGTAGGGTTGCTGGATGGTTTGTTCACCACCCGAGCCATCCACCCTTGCCAGATTCAGATGTTACCACAACCTGCGCCTGCTGAGGGTAATTAGGAAAATCAGCTAGTATGTGACCAGCACATGTGGGGGGGGGGTTGGTGGCTAACAAGTCACTGTGGCACATTAACCCCCCTCATGTCATGCGAACCCAGTCACTGACTCTCAGCCTAACTGACCTCACAGGGTTGTTGTAAGGATAAAACGGAGACAGGCAAGACCATGAAAGCCACCTTGGGGTATAAATGTAGTAATAAATAAATAAATAAAATATCTATGCAAGAATGTGGCGGCATTGACTAAGCATGCAATATTCTTTTAATTAATTCATTTTTTAAAAAATTATATACCACCCCTTCATTACCAAATCACAGGGTGGTAACCTATATATAGGGTTCCTGTATTATTTATAGATAGCACAGGACTACAGGAAAGGAATATTGTATTAATTTGTGAAAAAGACAATAATGAATATAAGGATAAAAGCACTGAAAAATATGACCACAATGAACATATTTCCTCTCTCTTCTTTTTTGGTGTGTGTGGTTTTTGTTGTTGTTTTTAAATAAAAATAAGGAAGGGCATTTGCAAGCATATAATAGAATAGCACATCACATTCTTTTTATATTGGTATGTTCCTTAATAGATAACTATTTTCAGTTTTAAAAAATGAAGATCTAGTGAATATGCTTTGTTACTTTGTTAACTTGTAAACATAGTAAAATGTGAAAGCAAAGGATACGAGGAAAGAAATGAATTAAAAATATCTTAGGATTTTAAATGGTTAGAATATCTAGTACAGGTATACCCAAGTTTGGGCAATGAAAAAAATATTTGAAAAGCTACTTTTTCTAATTGGTCCATTTCAATTAATTCCATTATTGTAACTCTGATATTATTTCCTGAAGAACTGTACACTGCTGTATGACATCCCTCAAACCAGTAAATCCTGATGTTCTTTTTATTTCTATGGTAAACATATCTTTAACTACTGCTCAGCTTACCGCTAAGCAAAAAAATAAAATGATCCAGTCTGAGAACTAGTATTCTAATTAGTTTTAGCACAATATTAATATATATATTTTAATAAAACTGTGTTGTATAATGGTACACCTCTGACATTTCCAAAATGCAGTGGCAATAGCAGAATGTTTTGTTGTGCCATGAAATCTGTGTTGTGCAGTTGAATTTTATATATATGTAATTTATAAACTGATGATCACCTTTTTGCTTTCTCTCCATCTCTATTTTTTCCTCCCTTATCACTCTGATATGAAAGGTCTGAGGATTTATCTTCTGCCTGTCATGGTTCTTCACATGACTTAAAAATAATTAATTGCAGCACTCACTGATGATTTATGATTCTCACTGACGTAATTAATGATACACATCAGTTTCCCCTCTTAATTGAAGGAGGCACAACAACAAACTTTTCCCCCCGCCACACATTAAAGGGGACACACAGCATGCAGGCCTATTAGAAATGTTTATAGTTTAGTTTTATATTTTAAAACATGAAATACAGAGCAAATTAGAGTCACACACTGTAGCTAGGCCAAGAAGAATTTAAAAAAAACAAAACAAAAGCAAGGGAAGAATTTCTACTGCTGATAGGAAACATAGCTGTTTAATCAGAAATAAATTGCGCCTACTCCCTAGCAAGTGTGCTTAGGATTGCACTGCAGACAGTGTCCTGAGTTGACCCTTTCTCCAAATATAATTGCGTGCAGGTTTTTTTGTTTGTTTTGTGTGGGTGAGGTTTTTTGTTTTTTTTAAAATCTAGTGTCCTTTTTAAAATGTAAAACTTGAAGCCCAAACCATCATATTTCCACCTAATAGGCTTTAGATTACAGACTGCACCTCAGTTTGCTCATTCAAACTCAGTCAAATATAATAGAAATGACAATTTATTCAAGGTCTGACAACTGCAGACGATCAGTCTGTTGCAAAGACCGCCTTGCTTACATAGTCAGTTTCTCAACGGCTTTTAAAACTTGAACATTAGAAAATGACAATTTTACATTGATCTGCTCAGTGAAAAGAGGGAGAGATAGAGAATACAGATATTGCTAATAATTTGCATGTTTATGATCAATTATTGTTTAGGCGTGTTCACATCCATTGCCACAAGATGCTTGAAATAGTAATGCCTGTACAATAACAATTTAGCCAGCCCGAACAGAATAATTAACTTAGAATGTGGGCAAATTAATTGTTACTTAAGCCATGTTTATGCCTTTAATACTTTAGTAAAATAACAAATAAAGTAGAATTCTTTGCACATTTTTAAAAGCAACAGTAGATGTGTCAAGTGTTCCAAACTTGATTTGTGCATTTTATAGTACTCCAGTCAGCTGCCTATTAAAAGTGTGATCAGGTAGTTTAGACAGTGACTAGCTGTGTCAACAGAAGGAAAGTGGAGGATTAGTCTCTATGGCAACAACAAAGTATTCCTGTTTGTAGACAGACAAATTCTGCTACATCTGAGAAAGATTGACAGGTCTATTCCTTTGCAACTGACCCATAGAAATTAGCAAGTAAAAGTTATTATACTGGGCTGTATTGAAGGATTCTCAATATCTTAAAGTGCTCTTGTAAGTTTTTCTGCAGCATTTGCATGAGAAACCTGGCAAGAATTGTTCTAAGGTTTATATCTATGGTTTGATAGATGCTTTGTGAGGGAGTATTGCTGGTGAGAATAACTTAATTTTCAGTTCTCTGTATGACAGAATTGTTGGAGCATAGACTGAGGGAAAAACATACATCAAAGGACCCTGGCTGAATAATATGTCACATTTCCAAACCAAGAGGCATTATAGGAATGCTATAAATGGTAGGTTCACGATAATGCAATTATAAATATATTTTCCCCCAATTAGCCTATCATAATTGCAATCAGGTGTTTCTAAATAATTAAGGTTCTGCTGTGAGCGGGGTGGGGGTGAGTGGGTGGGATAATACATACCGTGAATTTCTGTGATCTAACCAGGTGACCTTTTTTGTTTTGCTTAATATTCTTGAGTTGCAAGACATAAAAGCTGTAATTGAAATATTCTACTTCAAGTTTAACAGTATTCCTTTTTTAAAGGAATGACAAATTGCTGTCCCGACCTAATTCTTCCTAGGACTTCTATTTAGGAACCAGTCGAAGAAACTGGATTTCACCTTTAGGCCAGTTATTGCAAAACTCTTTTCAAAACTCCTTAATTTCATTATCTATTGGCAAAATTCTCTGAATTTGATAGATGCAGGATTCAGCTTATTAACCAATTTTTCATAGCAAAGTAAAATAACAGTAGGCTCAGTCAAAGCATTCAGTGTCTTTTTAAACTTGTGCTAAATGAAATAGATCAAATTTTAGGTGATTTTGCAGAAATGCCCAACAGTCTGTCTCTTCAATAAAACATTTTTCCACACTGGGTTTTACTAATTTTGGTAAGAAGGGTCTCCATCTTCAGCTGTCTTCAAAAAGCTGAACAGCGCTGAAGCAGTTGAATCTGGAAGTGGATATTTTTTTCTATATATATTTTAAAATATATTTTGATAAAGAGTTCTGGAACATGATGTTCTTTCATTTCTGTATGCATATTTCAGAAGTGAGGATGTAAAATTGAGAGGACAGAATGCCATTAATATAATGTAAACATTGGAACATTAATTTTGTCTCCTATTTTCTTCAGAGTACTGCTTGACAGGAAACACTATTTTAGGGAATGAGTATAGCCAGCATGGTGACAGGCAATGTGCTAAATATGACTGTGCACTTGTATTAGCCTTTCTCATATTAGCAGTACATCTTGGAAAACAAGTGTTGTACAATTTATAAGTTGAGTGCCATAAACCTGTACTGCGTATGGTTACTATGGAAGGCTTCTTAAAGAGGTGGAAAGTGGGAACTTTGGTGCAGATGGCTGTAACATAAGCTGGGTTTCCCTGTCTGTGGTTTTTGGACCACAGCTCCTTCTGTTGCATAAGAAGCTACTCTCAAGGTTCCCCCAAATTGCAGGAGTGGCTTCTTTCTCAGACAATGCGGGAGAAATGACTGAGAACTTATGGAAGCCCCCCATCTGGATCTTTAGATCCCAGTGATAGACTGTTTCTGACACCATCTGTATTCCTATTGGACAAGAAAAACCTTATTTCCGGTTTGTGTTAGAAGAGTGCATTGAATGACAACACTGTAGGTAGATACATACTGTTGTATCCAGATTTAGTCATACTTGGAGCATACCCACTGGAATCAATGGGAAATAAGTTGGTCATGACTGAAGATGGACAGATCTAGCAAGTCTGTTTCCATGGACATCCTCTTTTTCTTATCTCTAAGTTTGTTCTGTGCCAGTCTTAGATCCATGCCTGATTTCCCTTTTTTATGGAAAAAAAATCCAAATGTATCTTTGTGCACATTTTTCAAATGCCTCCATTGACTAAAATGTGTTTGTCTGCATTTTAGAAATGTATGCAGTCTTTATTTGCATATTTTTCAAATGTGTGCATCATGTTCAACACATTTCTTTCATGGAATGCATCGCAAGCCCGGAAATGTACAGATTTCTGACCTCAGATTGCATTTATTTCTGAGTTTGGTTCCAGGAGGTGCAGATCAGGTAAATCCTAAAAGAAACTAGGAGTGAATTTCTATCCCAACCTTAGTCATGACTAATCATGGTCATGGTAATCAAATTTAGGTTACACTTTACAAGTCACTTACTCTAGAGGTAATTCCTTTATTGCTTGATATGATTTCATTGAGACTTCAGTGAAGTGACTTGTGAATTGAAGCATTGTCAAAGTAATGTAAGGCTCCAGTGTTCAGTACAGTTAGTGGGAAATATATCCCAATGAGCTGACGTCTTCAAGTAAATGTGCACAGGCTAGAGCTATGTGTCTTTTCTTCTGTCCATAAGAATTCAGTAATGTTGGTGTTGCCACCACAGATACTCTCTTAAGTACCTTCAGCACTTGAGTTTGGTGAACAAATGGCCGGATTATGAGGGCATACTCTATTGACAGTAGAAAGCAGGGGAAAGGCAGGGATATTTAGTGCTTTATAGTGTGAAATAAGCACGTTGTGTATTATGCCTAGAAAGGTAATGTAGTCCCAGTTCCAATGAGTAAATGGGATGGATGCAGCTCCAAATACTCATCAAATCTAGCCCTCCATAGAATCCCCAGCAGCAGCCAAGTTTTTATGTCTTTTATTTATTATTCTACTTATCTCCTGTTCTTACATGAGAAAGGTCAGAGTGCTAATATCTTACCAGTCGTCTCCCATCCAGACCCTGATCAGATTAACAACTTCTTATTTTTACAATGTTACACCATCCTATTCTCCCTAAATATTCACTAGACCTGCATAGTCTAGCTTTGTAGTTACTAAGAAATGACTGGTGTCCAGTAGGCCTACATCTGACAGAAAGGAAGTTGTATTGATCTCTGCTGACCACCATTACATGTTTGGCTTCAGCTTCACCCAGTCCCCTCCGCCCAATGGACAAATATGAGAGTCCTAGTATCAGATGATAAAGAAAGATAGTTATTTGTCACCCACATATCAGTGCTGGCCCTCACCTCCAATTTCTGCATAACCATGCTTAAGGAGTATCCCACATCTGTACAGCTGAAGGGGAATGGAATGAGAACTTGTGGGAAAGTTACTATGCACTGAGCTTTCTTTGGCATGAAAGAACAAGTCTGTATACACCTGCTAAATTCTGCAGTCACAATACCAATACTTCATGAGCAACAGCATCTAAGGCAGAGTGTCTGGTTTAGACTGTAGGTCACAAAAGAAGGGCTGTCCTTGCTTTTGTGGTAAGATCCAAAACAGGCTATCCTAAAAGTACATGAAAGCAATAATAAAAGCTATATGTACCTGTTATGTTTGCTAGAAAAAAAGTTATATTATACAAATTCTCAACCCAGCTGGCAAACGTGGAAAGAAAAAAGCTTGGAATTTGAGGAGCCCAATTATGAGGCTATGTTCATATTTTGCTGTATTTGACTTTTTACTCACCCAAGCTGTCCCTTAACTCTAGTTAAGACTTCATATTGAGAAGCTAATTATTGTTTTCAAAAGGAACATCCAAAGCCCCTTTTAACCATCACATGGTTTGCCACCCTCTTTATCCTTCTTACCAGTAATAAGAAATATCAGTGGCAAGTAAAGAACCTAGAATGTAAAGATATAACTTGGAACTTAAAGAGAGAAGACTACCCTCAAAATCTGGTAATGACTTCATTGTTGTAGATTTATTTCTTGCAGGTTATCTGCATTTGTAGCTGTCTTAACTACAAATGAAATAAAATATTTAAAAATCATTCTTATGATGGCCATAATTAATTTTTTAGGTGAGCTGAACTGACGAGCACCTGCTTTTCCATGTTTTGCTATTTCTACTGTCATTAATAAATGTCATGGATTTGGTACAGCCTGACATCCTGTCAAGGTAGAATATGGAAAGCTAATCCACAGGTAGGTACTTAATCTTTCTTTTGTTTCCTAATTTTTCAACATTTTGCTTATTATTTGTTGATAGGATATGTAATAATAAACATTTTGCATATTTTCTTTCATGGATCCTTGTATCAGTTATATTTATACGTTTGTTAATTTTCGTTCCTGGCTTGTTTTTGTTGTACAATGCTTTCTGGCAGTGAAAGGCTAAGGAATCAAAGAGGATTATGGCTGTTCTCTTACTGGATAAACTGGATTTTGATACTTTCCTGAAGCTATGACTGCAAAGTGGGCTGCTGGTTATACTTAAGTCTTCAAATCATTTACTTGATGGGATTTGAACTAAGACACTAGGTTTTTAGTCAAGCTTTTTTAAATAGATGAGCATGAGCATGGGAGATTCCAAAGTCCTGATCAACACAGAGGAGAAGTATCATTTTTTAGAAAACAAACCTTGAAGAGGAGATGACAATGTGGTTGAAATAAAATAAGATCTTTGTTCAAAAGTTCAGTGATCTTCGAGAAAGGCATGCTCTGGTTTGGGAAAAAACATCCTGTGGTTTACTATTTTTTATTAAGTAGCTGGGACATTTGGGTTGGTAGTCAGGTATTGATAGCTGTGTGCTGCTGTTTCAATATATGGCATAGAAGTGGGAGTAATCGCAGGAAGCTGATAATATAGTTGAGGGAGGGGCAGGTATACAGTAGAATATCTTTTTATTTATGTTGCAGTATTTTAAGTTGCAAGCTATCTCTGAGCCAAGGGCATGGAGAAGGCCCATAGCTAGAGGTGAATGGATCAATCTGTTTCTGGTCTGTGTCAGTTTCACATGTGTTGATTTGTAAGCCCATTCCATTCTGTTTCTGCATCAATCTGCAATTTATATTTTAAAAAGTTCACATTTAAATTTTATATTTCAATATTATTTATTTGCATTTCTGCTCCACCTTTCTGAAGCCGGCTGAGGTGGTTTACAAACATTTTAGAAAATAAAAAATGTAATCATATAAAAACACAGTAAAACATTAAAAAGAACCTTTAAAAGCCATAACAATAATTTAAAAGCCAAGTTAAAAAGATGTGTCTTGACTCCCTTTCTGAATGCAGATGAATGGGGACCAGTTGTGACGCCAAAGGGAGTGCATTCCAGAGTTTGGAAGCAACTCAGGAGAAAGTCCTTTCCGACTTGCCCCACAAGCAGTCCTGTGCAAGCGAGGGTGTCTTTGAAAGGGCCTCGGCTGATGATGTTAGTAACTGAGCAGGGTGACCCCCAGAAAGGTGGTCCCTCAGATAGCCAGACCCTAAGCTGTTTTACAGCTTTAAAGGTTAACATCAACACCTTGAATTGGCCTTGGAAGATAATTGGCAACCAGTGCAGGCCTTTCAGTATTGGGGTGATGTGATCATGAGGTGTTGCACTGGATAGCAGCTGACCTGCCACATTTTGCACTGATACATATTATAGAATGCATTTTTTTCTTGCAAAAAAAACCCTTTTGTATATGTTTTATCCCTAAAATACATTTTTATATGCATTTTGGTACATTTTCTGAGCAGAGGAGTGTACTGTGAAATTTGGAGAAGTGTGAAATCCCAAGGATAAATGTGTTCCAATTTGTGTATTAGTCCAAGATATACAAATTAGGCCAGATGGCTTAAAAATGCAGGTTTATTTATTTCATTTTTATACCGCCCAATAGCCGAAGCTCTCTCAGCGGTTTACAACAATTAACAAGACAGTCCCTGCCCGCAGGCTTACAATCTAAAAAGACACGACACACAAGGAAAAAGGAATGGGGAGGGAAGAAGGGGGAATATTAATGAATACTCCTGGCAGGGCTGGTGGAATGGCCCTGCACTCCCTCTCATCTCCAGTAATCTCTATCCATAGCCTATGCTCATGCACAAAGCTCCAGGTTCTGGCTCCTAGTATCTCCAGTAATAGGGCTGTCAAAAACCATAGACATGGAAAGCCAGTGTCACAGTAGACAGTACTGGACTAGATGAACCATCATTCTGACACAGAATAACACAGTTGATATGTTCCTATAAGGAAGCCATTTTATATTATTCTAAAGGGACAGTGGATTAGTAAGCTTCTCTGAAGGCAAGACTTGTTCTCTCTTGCCTGTGACAAGGATCTCCTGTTTTTTCTAGGCTACTTACCTTGTTAATATAATATCATATGATGTACCTAAGAGAAGCTGGTGTTCTTATATACTACCTCGCATTTATATAGCACTTTAGACTGTTCAAAAAGTGCTTCACAGGCCTGTAAGGTAACTCAGTGACGTTATCCCCATATTGGAGATGAGATTGACACTGGGAAAGAATGGCTTTCCTGAGGCCTCCTATTACACACTTGTCAGCAGGTGATGCAAGGCAGCAGTGGAAACAGCATTGCTACTTACTGGCTAGGAATGTTCAGCCTGGGCATGGACTCTAATGTCAGCAGCTGGTTCTGGATACTGCTAGCCAGGCAGCAGTTGTTAACTTGCATGGTGCTTAGAACACCTGCCCCTTGCTCCTCCACCAGCTTGTGTTTCCCACCTATAAGAGCATCAGAGTCCCCTGCCCCTTGGTTGTTGTCTCTAACTGCCCAGTGTTGGCTCTGGGATTTTGAGGGCCCTTGGGCAAGACGCCTTCAATGAGCCCCCTCCCGCAGTGAGTCTACCTGCTCACCTCCATTGCAAGCAACAGCTATTGTTCCTGCTCCCCTTTCTCATCATTGCTACCACTTGCTTGCTTCATGGGCAGAGAGAACTCTGGTGAACAAGCAGGTTGCAACGGTGAAGAGAAGGAGCAACTCCAGGAGGCTGTTGTCAGTGGCCCCCTGCTGGAGTGTGGGTCCTCGGCAGGTGCCCAATCATGCCTACCCTGGACACTGTTCCTGTTCCTACCCATCATGCTACTTCACTGGCCTACACTGTGTACATGAATAAGTCCCTCCAGAAGATGGTGTGCATATGGCAGCAATAGGCACTTGTATTTCTCCAACTCCAAAATACTATAAAACCTGCAAAAACCTTGACATTCCCCAGGTTCATTTTTATGCAGCTCTCGTGTGTGTGTGTGTGTGTGTGTGTGTGTTTTAAAACCTTGCTAATATGCACTCAGAATAATTCTTTATTCAAAATACGAATGTCATCATCTTTGTCACCTCCACGTCTTGATATTCTTGATGTGCACACACTGGCCTGCTGTTTCTGTTGTACAGTGACAGCCTTTAGGATCCAATATAAAAGGAAAGCCCCCAAGTGACTGCAGTCTTCCTAGAGATGTAACTTTCCAAGTGCCTTAGTAGGTTTGGGCATTCTATTTCCATACAGATTTCAGCCTGAAATTTTATTGTTAGAATTTCCAGCAATAACAACTAAGGTTGCACTTAAATATGATAAGTCCAACATTAAAACATGAGGCAAAATATACAGGGAGTTTCTTCTGCAGAAGCTAGTTGAAATCAAAAGCAAATGGACAAGAGTATAGATGTGTTTTTGTATAGCTCCATTTATCTTTTCAAACTGGTACTTGAGTTAAATATATTCCCAGCACATTGTGCCCATTGTTACCAACAATTCACTCTCTCTAATTGTGAACTCAGGTGCTGAGTGTCAATGGCTATGTAGCCAAGATGGGGCCACTGAGAAACAAGAGGGAGATATCAACATATTTGTGGAAACCACAAGGTTTGCAGAAGTACAACAACATATTGAGATCAAAAATCTAAGCAAGCAGCTTCTCCCCCACCTGCCCCGAAAAGAAACAGCCCAATTAGGACTGAACATGCTCAGTGGCCATGGCATGTCTGTGGGGGGAGGGAAGTGGAAATCCAGGAAGGGAAATGGAATGGAGTGTCCTAGAAGAGGGCATGGGTGGTTGGCTGGAACTCTGAACAGGAACACCCCACACTGCAATGTTTTGTTGCAGGTTTTGCTTGTATATGATGCGTTGTACCTAATGGTGGCTTTGCCTTAGTGGACACCAAATTTTCACTGAATCCTCTAATACCTTCTGTTTCCTCCCCACAAAACTGCTTCTGAAGGTTGGGGGACCCTCTAGATCAGAACGGTATTTGACATGGAGGGCTGCATGCCAGGTAAACAGGGAGGGTCTGTGAAAATTCGGTGCACCAACTTACGGTAAGTGAGCAGAAAGTGCTTTCTGTTAAGGCAAAGCCATCTTTAGATACAAGCCAATAATTGTGATCCAAGCATTTCAAGGCTATAGGATTTTTAATTTTCAGTCATTCAATGGATTGTTTCTTAAAAGATTGGCTATCTTGGATTTAGTGAAATAATGGACTAATACCTCACTGAGTAGCTCAGACTAATATAGCTAATAGTTTGTCCTTGCCACAACTAGGCATTTCTTTGGCTGCCCACAGCCTCACAGTTACGTAAATCAATGGCAGTAGGACCCTATGATCTAGAAGACTATTCCTAGGGGATGGGATGGTAGTAGGCTGCTCACCCTGAAAATGAATCAGGACTCTTTGTGTGGCAGCATTGAACATTAATACCCCTCAAGGTGAGGTTTGATATTTGATTGGGCTGCTTGAGTGCCCCAATTCCCAGCACAACCACCTACCAGCCAACCAGCCACAATCCTCAAAGGGAAAGCGCTTACCCTTGGGAGCCAGGATGGAGTTGCAGGTGATGGTGGCTTTGGAGGTGTGGCAGCTTCTCTTCAGCTGGGAAAGGCCTGTGCATTGGTTAGAAACGCGATGAAGATGCTGTCAACATCTTGCATCTTGACACGAACAGCATCTGCTTCTGCCTGGGATCATGGGGGTTGTACTACAACACCCCTGATTTTCCATTGGGGATGATGGGAGTTGTAGCTCAACACCCACTTTCCTGGGTACAAGTAGACACTCTCAGCAGCAACTACTTCATGTTTCAAACAGGTGTGGGGAGGGAGAGGTCATGGTAGGCCTTTCTATTCAGGAAGGAGCCATCGTGTTGCCACCTGCTACCCCATCCTGGATCCAAGGTCAGGTTTTCTCTCTTGCGCCAGGAATCCTATACTAATCTAGATGACATTTCCTCCAAATTGTAGCTCACTATATCAGGCAATATTAGTGAGATAAAAGGATTGTCACAGAGTAATGCTGCACTAAGCTATATGTCCGGAGTGCACTAAATAAATAAATAAATAAATAATAACAGTAGCATTATTTTATTGTTATTTTGCTATTGTGGTGCTGAAATGTGGATCTTCTTTCCAAAACATACAGTGCATGCATGCGTGCACATATGCACATGCACACACACATACACCATACTACGTGATCACAGGAACAAGGGCTAGTGCTGTAAAATCTCCTTTTATTCATTTTCTAAAGCTGATGTTTTGACTTTTTAATCACCAAAATTATAGATTTGTCAATAAATAGTCTTGGTTATTTTTGCTAAGAAGATACTGATTGGCTCCATCTCAGATTTATTTATATTTTTAACTAAAAAGATATGTAAGATATGTTACATGTAGTAACAATGATAATTTTAAAAGAGCATTTCATAATTTTATATTGTACGTGCAGTTTAAAAAATGTGTTTGAAATACTCCGTAGTCTGAATGTTCTGATCAAATCCCCTGCCACCCCAGGACATACCAAGCAGATTATTTTTTTAAAAAATGCACTTTTAGATCATGTTTGAATGTGATTCTGCAGTACACTTTATTTTGTAACTAAGCATTAGGAAACAGGCATTAATTGACATGTGAAATATTAAATTATTGTATGTAGTTTGCACAATTTACAGCTGAAGTTACAAATAAACGTTTCAAGTTTGGGTATTGGTAGTGGGGACTGGGGAGGATATCATCAAAATTTTTCAGGGTCTGGCTGTGGAGTAACATTTTTATACATTTCTCATTGATGAAATAATAAACCACTGGTGGGACTGATAAGTCAAATTATAACTTTCCTGTTGTCACTGTATTTATTCTATCTGCTCTTTTCACTAAGACAATACAGTTTCTTCCACTGTTCTTATAGAATTACAATTTAGAAGTTGCTGTTGATATCTGTTGCCGAGGAATAATCTTATGTTAGGTGTATATGCTCTTCCCTCTATCTGACCACCATAAGTAATGGAAGCTGAAACGCTGGCTGAGCTATGCATAAAAGTAGCAAAGCTCATTATAATCAAGTCAGTCTGGGGGAAAAATGCTATTGGATTTGTTATAAAAATCAATATATGGGACAGATTGCTTACAAAGAACCTAAAATCATGCTGCATTGCACTGTAATCAGTTTTTTCTTTATTATTCTGAAGAAACTACAATCCAAATATAATAATATTACATATTTTAGGTATATTCTACGGTAAGCTGTATTTAATATCTGCAAAGCATTTAAGCAATATTTTTTGGATTTAAATCAGTTAACTCCAACTGAAGTAAATGGCAGTATATCATCTTAAACCAGAGCAGTTTAAACTTATTAGTGGCTAATATTATCTGTGGTTTTGCACTGTTTGTAGCTGAACCTAGAAGTACATGCAACAAGCTTTGGTGTGAGTATCTTCAGAGCTGCCATGCAGAAATGCTGTTGTGTGAACTGGAATATAAAAATTTTGTGTAAATTACTATTGGCAATCCTGGGTGTCACAAACTCTTTGCTTCTACGCAGAGACCAGGGTGACTTGACATTTTCACAAGGCTTCCCAGTTGCGTACACTGGTTTCTCTGCAGCACATGGAGAATATTAGATAGCAACTTCTGCCCTCTAACCCCATGGGACTTAAGAATCTGCAAAGTTCACCAAATATGACACAGTTTTTGTCTTAAAGGTTGACAAGATGGTGAATACACACATAGCCTATATTTGATGTGATTCCTAGTGGATGGGAAATAGCCATTTCTTCAAAGCTGAGGCTATTACTTCAATTTCTGCTTTCATTTCTGAAAATTCCATTAAATAAAAATAATCCTTGTGGTCTGGCGATAGTTTGTGCAGCTGACATATTTGGTTCATTTTTGCTACAAAATTAAATAATTTGTCAATGTTGGGAATGGTCATTGTATGAATGAAAATATTCTGCTCAGGTGCAGCACTAGAAACATGTCTCAAGATATATCTTTTCTGGATATATATATATATATATATATATATATAGAGAGAGAGAGAGAGAGATTTTCTTAATTTTTTAAAAAAAATTATGTAAGGCTATTTCACAGCCAATACTTGTATTTAACTTCCATTGTTTAGTTTACAAACTTATTAGGTTCATCTAACGATTCTGTTTTTAAATTAATATTTGATTATAATGGCAATTCATTGCTTGTGATGAATGCAAGTACTGTGTTCTACTTTTAGGAAAAACAGCTTCTAGGTATGCATTTGGTTCCTTTTTGTAGCCTTGCAACTCCTATTAATTCGTTTCTAGCATGATCTTGATAGTGATTCAGTAATCTGCTTGCTATTTTACATAGCCAAGCAAGGGTACATTTAAAATTAATACAGTGATTTCCTTTATTACTTTTGAACCTGTCTTGACTATTATTCCCCTTTTTCAATTTCCTTTTTCACAGCGGTCTTCAGAAGAGAACTTGTGACAAAAATATGAATCCCTTTCTGCTGTAAGAATTTTAACCCAAACAATTTACTAATGATCAGTAGAAGTCTCTAGAATCCAAATAGCCAAAAACTAGAGTATAGACATTGTTACCTGACATAGAGATGGCATATAAATAAAGTGCAATGTTATTGCAATCAATGAGGCAATACCTTTTTAATCAGCCATATCAGCATTTGCCTTTGCCCTTTATATTAAACCGTAAGGAAATGATTGTACTGAATAAGTGCCTCAGTCAGTGTTTGCATTAGCCTTGGTTCCTCAGGACATTTGGCAACATGGCACATTGTGATAAATTCTGATTCCCTCCTTCTATCCTGTATATGAAGTTTCACTATACACAACTTCCTAAAAGCCAAATTCTTTGTCAAACTTCTATTTCTGTTATTTGATTCAGAAACCTCTTTGTATCTCTGCTCTAGAGGACGAAAAATACAATTTTCTTCCATCACATCAAAGTTCTCAAGGTAGGGAAGCCACCTGTGATATTGTAGCAGGGTTGTTTTATTTCAGTGGCTATTTTAAAAGAAAGGTTGATTGTTTAAACCAGGGAGTAGCATAAAACTGACCAGCCGTGGAAAAGGAAATGCAGTGGAATAGGTAATAAAGGATTCTGTGTGAGTATTTGTTTATACTTCATAGCAGAAGGGGGCACTAGTGGTCTACAGTAAATAACCAGCAAAATGCTACTTTTGTTATACCATATTTAATAATAATCATAATCATAATCATAATATAATTTTCCTGCTTAATATTGAGGATGTTTGCCTATGAATAATTAGCATTATAAATATATAATGCTAATGTAAAAAGTTAAATAATTAATAGAATATATGTAAATATAGTCTGTTGTCTCCCCTGTCTCTTTATATTATTAGTGTAATGCTAAAATTAAAATTGGCCTACTGGCCATGGTAAGGAACTAATGCTTATTGTTTTAATGCTTACAAAGATTACTCCTGGCATAAGACATACTAGAGTTACGTGTAGATAATTTTGTTAATTTAACTGAGCGATAGTGTGTGTACATAGCAAAATGTGTGTAATATTTTGAGTCCTTTTTGTCTGAATGATGGGATCTGAACCATTTTATGCATAGTGCAGCTTTTATCTGAAGTATTTCCCCCAGCCCAGGAAAGTGTGCAATCTCCTTGTTTCCTTTCTTGCCTACTTACTTTTCAAAATAAGGTAATGTCCCTCCCAATGAGTTCTGTAGGCACATTTTACAAAAATAAAAAGAAATTATGAATTGATGACTTGACACCTTGGTTGGATGATTTTGAATATTCCTTTGACCTAGAAGCCAGTCTCAACTTCAGCCACCCCCATTACCACAAAAACTGTGGTTAGCAGTGAAATGTTTTCTTTTCTTTCCCTTTTTTTTCTGGGTATAGTAGTAGGTAGAATGCCAGATTTAAAGCTATGTTAGATGTTCCTTCATGTTACTAAAATACATTTTTTATAATAAATGATTACAGTGTAATTAAATGGATTTTTATATTTAAAAAAATAAAATTATATTTAACAAATAAACATTAATTTTAATGGTTTCTTATATTAATATTTCATTGTTGATCTTTAGATGAAAGGGATGCAAATAAAAATTTCCTATGAAGTGTGAAATCTATTGGCTTTGTTACTATTGGCATATGAAAAATGGGTGAGCATCCTCTTTGGCATAGGAGACAACACCTCTTGGCTTACATCAGAACTTTAGACATAAATCAAAATAATTCTGAATGTATGCTTTCTTAAAGCATTCTGAACTGGCTGCACCTGCAGTATATAAGTCCTCAAGTAAATATAGATACTATGTCTTTATGTAAATGTCATCCTTTATTTGCAAACAATGGGATTGCAGCAAGAATCTGCATAAAGACAGTTTGGCAACCTTTTTCAAACTATTTGCTTCTAGAAAATTCCAAAATATATATTAGGGCCTATACCTTTAATAGGCCAACCAAAATGTCACAAAATATTGTGCAAGCTTTTGAGTTCTCCAGAACAATTCATCAAGATAAATCAGGGGTCTCCAACCTTTTTGGGCCAATGCATATATTTTGAATTTTGAGAGAGTGCTGTGGAGACTCTTACAAAATGACTGTCATGGGTGTGTGTGTGTGTGGGGGGGTTGCCCACTCACAAAATGGCTGCTATGGTGGATATGGCCAGTCACAAAACACTCATTTCCCAAAGGCAAACTGGCAAAGCTAAAAAAAAAAAAAGTAATGTGTCCAACATAATACACGGTGTGTGGTCCATGCTCCAAAACACAAAACCACTCTTCCAAAGCCACAGCTTACTGCTCCAATACCATTTCACAGGAGACAAACCGATTAGGCTCAGGGACAAGTAACTTGGCCAAGAAACTGAGTACAAGGCAGGCAGAGGTAGAGTCTAACCCTTAAATGCCAAATCATCACATATAGCCCCACAAAGCGCACAAAATACCAATTTCACAGAAATGGTGATGCTCAGAGAAACACACACACATACACAAGCAAAACGCACACCACAGCGAAGCAAGCAAACAAGTGAGCTGAGACACACCTTACCACACCTCCCAAACCCCAGGCAACACAGAGACAGAGCACAGGTAAAACAAACCCCTCCCTGCCATCCCAAAGACACTGACTGCCTCAATCCCCTAGCCCTCCTGGACGTTCACATCACCTTCAGCATGTCTTCTTCATTTTTCATTGTGTCTGGGCACACTTCAAATTGCAGTGCTAGGCTCCAGCCTCCCACCATCTTTATTTCTAAGAATGCCTCTGGGGCCCATGTGGGGCCCAGAGGAATACTTGGAAGGAAAGATGGCGCTTAAGGCCAGTATGTTGCTTTACAGCACCCCCCCTCCCAGTTAAAACATTTTTTTTAAATTAAAAAGAGTCCTAAAGACAAAAATAAATGTGAGGGGCTGGAAGTTTGGAGGGCACCACTGTAGGTGTCCATGGGAACCACACTGGGCTGGGCCCCCCAGGTCTAGATGGTAAATCAAACTGGGGGTGGGGTGAAGACAGAGCTGGCTGGTGCTGAAGCCATGGAGTCTGCATTTAGTCACAGTCTTAAAATGGATTGTGGGATGAGGTAGCAGACATTCGAATTAGGCTCTTCCGGGTGCTTTTATGGTTTCAGGTTACACTGAGGGCTGTCCCAAAGAATGTTGGCATGAAGAAACAATTCATCATTTCTAAAATATAAAATCCAGCTTTTACCCAGATCTGCCTCCATCTAGAGTCTCCAACCCTAGTATCTAGAGCAGTTCAGTTATGTCTGCCATTAGGACTGCAGGTGTAACCAAATACATACTTGGATTTGAACTTGTGCAAAGCAAGCTTATATACAAATGACAACAACATAGTTGTTATAAAGTCTTAAAAATTATAACTTTTTTAATGAAGCTGTTCATAAAGGTTTTCTTTTTCCCTAAGGAAGAAAATAGCACCTTCAAAGTTAATCTTAAGGTACTTTACTTTATCCTTTGGAGTATATGGGCTTGAAAAGAATTATGTGAGGCAATCTCAGCTTTTAGTTTGGAGAAATGGTTATATTTAGGAGCAAAAGAATCCAAATGGTGAAACCATGGAAACTAGCATTATGTTTAGGGGTTGCAAAACTCCACACTGTTTTTAAAATTCTATTTAATTGTATATGTTTATATACCGCTTGCCATATATAAAAAATATCTCTAGGCAGTAAATGCAGTGTTTGCATTTATAGCAGAAGGGTGTTCATTTCAAGACATATATGTGTGCGTGTGCACATACAAACCCAAACATGTATGATCTATCCAATGTTAAGCACACATGATTTCTGGAGCAGATGTCAGTGTAATATAGATAACTTAGAACACTATCCATTTATAGTTAAGCATAAGTGATAATGTTCATGTTTATTTGCAAAGGTTAATTTTGTGTAGGGTAATTGACAAACAACTCAATCCTATACAAGCTTTTTCAGGAGTAAGTCTGAAGCTGCAATCCTAGGAGTACAGCTCATTGAACTCAGTGGGACTTACTTCTGAGTAAGCCTGCATAAGGTTGTAGTGCATGAAAGATTTATTTTTTGCTTTGGTGAATATTGAGACTACTTAGGTACAGTGAGAATATTGTGAATCAAAACCATTGTGTCGTCATAACTCCAAAGAAAATCTGTTATATTATCCATATTAGTATAACAGTTTCAGTATGCAAAATTCTTTGCAAACTTCATATTGTTCTGCCTCACAACAAGTTTGGGTATTACATTTGCAAATTTATTTAACTGAATTATTTAAATTTCTACGGAACATCTGTTGATTGATCAGTTTTTGTTTTTTGTTTTTCAAATCTAATGTATTTAGGAATGAAAGCAATGTGTAGGAACATGCAAATTTTTGACTAATCCAGAAGGCAGACTTTGTTGTAAATGGATGTCAGAGTACCTGAAAAGTTGTTGTCAGATACCAAAAGTGGATGAGGATTCTTCAAAATCCTTCAGATACAAGGAGTTTACCTAGAGAAATGTTTAGTCTTTTTAATAGCTGTGTTGCTTATGACTCAGGGGAGCACTTTAGCATTACTGTCACAAAAGTATATACTGAGAGCTGACAAGCTAAATGTCTGGTTGGTTTCCACCTGACTTTCAGTTCTAGCACAACAGAACAAGCGTTTATTGTTGTAGCATCTAGATGTAATTTAAAGTTGGCATAAATATAATGTTAAAAATAAGAGTTGGAATGAAATCAAAACAAATTATTAATGTAAGGTGAGTACTAGTCTCTCAGCATAATTGTAGGAGGTTATAATGTATCTGCATTGTGTCAGTGATCTAGAACAGCGGTGGGCAGACAGTATTTCTCCAGATGTTTTAGACATCAATTCCCAGAATTCCTGAATCCTGACCATTGGCCACACTGACAAAGGCTTATGGGAATTGAAGTCCAAAACATCTGCAGATCTCCCTGCCCCTGATCTAGAACATTGTTGATGCTATACAAAGGAAGAAGAAAGGGTTCGCCAGGCTGATTTCTAGAACAGAGGTTCTTATGTAATTGAAAGACACTGCTTGGGGCCATTGTGGATATTAACTTGGAGCACAAGCTACACAAAGTAAAAAAAAAAAGAGTAAGCCATTGAGTTCAGTACGGACATTAAGCACCTGCTTATATTTTCCCCATTGAAATCAAATGGATACCTCACTGGATTGTGTCTGTATTTGTTTATTACATTTGTATCCCATTCTTCCCCAAGAAGCCAAAAGCAGCATTTTATTTATTTATTTATTTATTCATTCATTCATTTTCTATACCGCCCAATAGCCGAAGCTCTCTGGGCGGTGTACAACAATCAATTTTAAAAATACAATAAAATACAGTTAAAAATATAAACAATTAAAACATTATAAAATTTTAAAACCAATTAACCAATAGTAAATTGCGGCCATTTCAAGCTGGGTTGCCCTGGTTTTTACACTAAAAACGCAGCGCCAGGGGAACCGGAACTGATGCGATGGGGAAATGAAGCTCCTTTCCCCGGCGCAACGTGGATCAAGCAGCGGGAGGGTAAGTTGTGAGAGTCTCGGGGGGGGCGAGCGGGCCGCTTTCAGCCCCCCAAGACTCTCGGTTATATCCCTACGTGAACGTAGTGATGTGCGTGTACCTGGTGGGGTGCTCACCTTGTGCTCGGCGAGCACCCCCCGCCTCTCGACTCCTCCCGCGGTGACATGAGGCGAGCGACAGACTTTCCTGGGACCCAGAAGTGACGCAACGAGTCCCGGCGCTGTTCCAGGAACTGATGCAATGGGACCCTGGCACTGCTTTTTCCACATATGGGTTATGGATGGTTACTGATTGATTGGCTTGCCTGCTATCCATTGCTCCTGTTCGTTTGCTAGGGGCCGCCAACAGGCGGTTCCAGGCAAGTGTTTGTTTTGTGTATTTGTTCAGTTTTGTTCTGGAAGCTTCCTATTAAAGACGTGTTATGAGGAACTCTAAGCTTGCCTCCTAGTCCTCTATTTAGATAAATAGTGAGGACACTACAGAGGGCACCAGGTTGAGGAAGGCTGAGGTAAGTAATATGCTATCTTACATCTAACTAATCATAGTTCTTAGATCTTATCTATTGTCCTTTGCTCTGGTATCTTCTTACCCCACCTCTAAACTCAGGCAAATGATATACAGCCTAGCTGAGAAGCCACAGAGAATGTAAAGCATGGCAGCCTTATACATATAGACAGAAAGTAAACACAAAGCAGGTAGAAACCAACGATTCGCAAAGGGTGGCCTTGAATGAGTTATCACTGCTGAACCTACCATACCTTTTAGGGTTGTTGTGAGGGTAACAGCATAATCCTATAATGTCTACTCAGAGGTAAGTCCCATTTGACTTTCTAAGTCTGTTTTCAATTTTGTATTGAATTATAATGCTGTTTTTATTGTATCTGTATTTTGTATTGTATTTTATGGTTTTGTATAAATTGTTGTTACCTGCCCAGAGAACTTTGGCTATTGGGTGTTATAGAAATGAAACAAACAATAATGATAATGATAATTTAGTTCATAGATTTCATAGATTTCATAGATCATAGAGTTGGAAGGAGTATACAGGATTGTGGCCTAAAAGAGGGGAGGCAAGAAAAAGGGAGGAAGCTCCAGTTGCTGTGGATTATATATCTTTTTAAATGTAGGCCCAATGCGTTTTAGAAGAGCCTTCCTAATGGGCACGTTTTCTACAATGATTCACCAATATAGGGAGAAAGCGTACTGTGATAAAACATTTTCTGAAACGCATTGGCCCTACATGAAAAAAAGAAAACCATCAGCATTTGGAGTTTCCTCCCTTCTTTTTTCCTCCCTAGTAATAATAATACACTGGCTGGGCTAACTTAATTAAAAATGAGATGTTGCACCCTGAAACAACAAGGGAGCATATGGTCTAAAATGATATAAATTAATAACCTAATTCACAATTCTTTAAAATCATGAAAAGCTATAGAGGTAAACAGGTTTAAATTTAGTTAAAATAACTCTAAAGGGACAGGTTTGAATAACTATGGAATAATACTAATATAATTTATATATAATTATACTAATATAAAATATATATAATTTATTCCTTGGGTCATGTTTGTTGGCTTGTGGTTTTCCCCCCTTAGAGAATGTACCTTTTTATTAGGAATACCTTTAGATGCCTGTGGCTTATGGGTAAGTAGGGGCTGAAGAAAGAACCAATGTCTGTAAAGGAAAAGAGTGGAAAGTTTCCCTCTCCTTGCTTTGCTTTGAACATGAGGCAGCGGGAGATGTTAAGGAGAGAACATGGCTTTGATATTAAGTTGTAGACTCTGCTATTCTTTCTTTTGAAGGTTACAGAAAAATGACAAGGAGAGTCTCAAAACTTGAAGTGGTTCTTCTTCCTGTAAGAAGAACTGAAAAAGACAGAGAGGGGATATTTTTTTTGTGTCCAGTGGTGTTCCTGAGTCTCCTCAGGTAACTTGCTCTGATGACTGTCAAAATGTAAACCAAAAGCTGTGCCAAAATGCCTCTAATTTTGGAGGCCTGGTGCACTCCTGCTACCCACAGTCCACATTGTGAATAAAATTTCAGCCCCCACTGGTCAGAGGCGAGACAGGAAGTAGCATGAAAACCTTGCTTCTCTTCCTGCAGGGAATGTGGGATTGTCCCAGAGAAAAAGTACCTGCGTTGAAACAGAAAACTTCCCGTGTTCCCATTTCTGCACTTTGGCTACTCGATGGGTCCTAATGGTCAGGTCTGAAAAATCAGCCTTGATGTGAAAGTATAGGTAATTTCTTGCTTGCTTGCTTATAAATCATGCTTCAGCAAGCCAAAAGTGGGCTTTGTAAGTGAGATATTTGAACCAGACATTTCTATTGCAAAATGACTTCAAGGGGAATGAATCTTATATTGGGACAGGTGAAGAGGCCACTCATTTTCTTTCGTAAATCCTTTTTGGGGGGGGGGTCTTGCATGGGACTTGGTTTTGTTGTTGTTGTTGTTGTTGTTGTTGTTTTAAAAAAAACCTTTACACTGTGACTCTTAAAAAAGAAAAATTAATAATTAGAGCCTCTTTTTGTTAGTGCTTCCAGAAAAGTCTGTTTATTATTTTAATTGATCTGTGACAGGAACAGTGTTGTGTTATAAACTATCTGATCCTGAACTGTACTTGTATATGATTCTACATGCTAATGTCAGTAAAGAGTTTAGTTATTCTACCCCCTGTAAAGCATTACAACACCTATATTTCTGTGACTTACAGTTTATTTTTCTAAATCTCCTGTTAGTGTTGTGCCAGATTTGACTCTGAACTTTTTAAAGTGAAAAGTAGGATTTTGCATGATAAAAAAGCCCTTTAACCCCCTACCTTTTAGCTTTTCATGTTTTTTTGTGCTTGTTGAATGCTCTTATATGCTGCTGCTTTGGCACCATTTTTAGGGCTTCATTATTCACTGTTGACCAGCCAATCAGGGATCACATAAGGAATGTGATGACGTCATAGTTTCACATCAGATTTGGCTAACTGAGAATGTTACTGAGGTCAAATGCAGCCCCTGTATTACTTTCACTCTGTGTGTGTGTGTGTGTGTGTGAGGTGAGAGAGCAGATCCCCATTGCCAAGGCAATCAGGCCAACACTCCCTATCGTGCTGTGCTCTGCTGGTGCCCATCGGCACTGTGTTGTGAGACTTTTGCCACAATTGAATTGTAGTCACTATTGCATATGACTAGTTGTGGATGGGTTGTCCATCTGAATGTGCATCCAGTTGTGTGTATCAACCTTCTGCCACAATTAGTCAACTACACACAAGTGGATTAGAGTTACAGACTGCCAGGGTTGTCTTGGCAATAGGAATTCATTCCCTCTTCCCCCAGATACCTGCCCCCTTGCAAACTCTTCCACAACCTTTCACAAAAGGTATGAAAAATCACTAAAAAGGGATTGTGACTCATATCCACTTTGGCTTCGCACTAATCTCAGTACATCCCACAGTGAGTTGTGTCTTCTTTTTGCTCTTTCTCTTCCTGACAGAAAAAAGAAAACAAAATAACATTCCCTCACCTTAAGGCTGTTAGTAACTTGGAAAGCTACATCAACCCCCAGAATGATAAGGGTGCACATGTTTAGTAATGTGCATGCTAACAGATGTGATCATGTGAACTCTCCAGGCTGAATCAGGTTGCGGTCGGTGTCTTACAAAGGGACCAGAGGGCAACGAAAGCCGACTCAATCTGAGAACTCTCCTGCTTGAATTGATTGGTACTTGTGTGTGGCAATGCGTAGCTGGTCCCTTTGCACAGGGAAAGGAAGCCAAACAAGATGTGGACTTGGATAGGTTAAATAATTTCATTGGTTATAGTAGCTAGGAAATAGGAATAGAATTTGATGGGGGCACAGGGCATGGATCTGCTCTTGCTGTCTGATCCCTCCACCCTGGCCTGCATGCCAGAGGCCTCAGTGGGGGCATCACGGGCCCACATCACAGCACAGACCGTTGAAGTGAGCCCCTTTTCTGTCACCTGGGGTGTGGCAGGATTGCAGCCCCATGCCAGGGTAATTCTTGATGTCAGACCCTCCCAGTTGTATTTGCCATGCAAATCCACTATATACCAATGGACTAATGTGCTTGCAATGGAGAAGGTGAAAACCCTGCACCCTAGTGCCAATTCATGGGCAGGTAAAATTCCTTGCCAGCCCCATTAACTGACGACTGACCTCAGTCCACAGCAAGATATATCCTACCTTGGAGTGGGGGGGGGGGGAGTCGATGATGGCAGTGCCAAAGCCACATGGGAGGCCTATTTTTATAGGCCATGGGCAAACCAGAGGGAGTTAGTTCTCTCTCTGGTCTGCCCACAAAGCCTCACCTCCTGTCAAGCCAACCAGAGCCCTGTTTGGCTACCAGGCTCTCCCATCCTTCCTTCCAGGACCACGCACCCCACAACAGTATTCCCAGGTAAGTAGGGAGACATATTTGTGGCAGTTGGTTCCTGTGTCCCATTACCTTTGCCTTCTTCCTCCTCCTCTGAGGCAGGCACGTGGACTTGGGAGACCAGGTGGCAGCAGGCTGCCTATCCCTCCCCTCTCAGTGTAAGGTGCTCATCCCATGTGATCATCTATTCCACATAAGGATAGCCTCAAACCCTTCTATGAAGATTTGCCATTCATTAGTTTGATGTCACACTTCAGATCATGTGAGTATTTGGTATGTTACAGCTTTGGTTGTTTTGTTGTTGTTTTGCAAGACACCAGTCAGGGACTATTCTTAGTTTCTGAGCTAAATGTTACCCTCACCCACCAATCTTATATAGGTAAACTACATGCTTGAATGTTCAGACTGGTATTGAAACATAATATAAATTTACATTAAAGATGCTTGTGCAAAATGTAATTGTTGTTCTAATGAATCCTGTCTTCAAAACAAAGAATCAAGAAAATAGTGTGGGAGGGGGAGTAAGAAATTGGAAAGAGCACCAGAAGTTCTGTATCTCAGGCTCTTTATTATCACGTTTCCATTTTATGTGTCAGGTTTAAATTTCCCTGCAGCAACAATTTAAATCTTTTTACTTCTTTCTTGAGGCAGCTTAAAAATTTAATTTAGTTGAGGCACTCTGTCTATGTTTT
Organism: Shinisaurus crocodilurus; assembly: GCA_021292165.1. Lineage (NCBI taxonomy): Eukaryota > Metazoa > Chordata > Lepidosauria > Squamata > Shinisauridae > Shinisaurus > Shinisaurus crocodilurus. Next base: position 47,245,926 of record CM037877.1, read on the forward strand.
ATAATGGCAATACAGAAAACTCTGCTAATTTGGGGGTTGACCCTTAAACAGATTATTGGAATTTAAATATAATTAGTCAGCTTTATTCATAGTGCCATGCTAGCTTTCTCCAATTTATTCATGTAAATTCCTTTGCTTCTGTGTTACGGCAGGCGGTATTAGACACATTCTGTTCCAAGTCAAATGTTTGCAACTTTAAATCTCAATCGTTATTGCTCAATGGCTACAGTGAGACTAAGTGCAAATATCTGGCTGTAGAAATGCCCTCATGAAAATATTTTTATTTATTTATCTGTTATTTCTGAAAGGACATTTGGGCCTTCAAGCAGAGAAGGAGCTCTGCCCCAGCAGCCTCCTTGGTGTGGTGGCAGAATGCTCCACAGCGGTCGGTTGCTGCTCTGGGGTGAGGGGCTGAAAGGGGGTGCCTCCGGTAAGGAGCATGGGAGGCTCTGGAGCCACTGAATCCAAAGCCCCTCCCCCAGTCCCCCAAACGTACCCCTGGAATTGGGGGGGGAGGGAACTATGTAGTCCTGGGGGGGAGAAATGTAAAGCAGGGAGGAAGGGAAATTTTAAAAAGGAAAGACCGGTACCAAACAAGCAAGCAGAAAACAACTAACAGAAAAATAAAAAGCCCAGCAGGGCTTAGGAATGGCAGTTTTTCCTCCATGGGATTCTCCCTTTCCCACTCCCTCAGGATTGCTTTGCCATCTTGCTTCCAAACTCAAGGCCTTTTGGTGCTGCTGAGGTATTACTTGTTCATAATTAGCAGCAAACGGAATTAAAATGGTTTCATATAACACGTATAGCTATATCATGCCGACAACAGTGCCCTTCCTCTGGCCAGAGGCTTTCTGGAATGTATGTTCACAAGTAAGTCCTGTTCAGCAGAAGTCCATTCCAATATTAATGAGAAAGGTCCTGTTTGCAGGTCCCGGTCCTGTCGATAGCAGCTGGGGGCTTAGTGATACTAACCTGTAATTGTCTCACCAATATTTCTGTGGTGGGGTCATGGGGAGGCTTTAATTACTAGTTTACTAGTTTTTTCTTTAAATAGCAAAATAATACCATTTTACTATACAAATGAATAGATAGATAGATAGATAGATAGACAGACAGACTAAAGGTGCAATCCTATGCAAGTTTAGACAGCAAAAAAGCCTACAACTACTGCCCCAGCCAGCTGCTCGCTTGGGCATGCTGGGAGTTCTAGGCCTTTTTGCTGTCTAGGATTGCACCCTAAATAATTAAAGCCCCTCCTGTCTGGAACCAAAACTGACATTGGGGTAGTAGGGCCTGCAAATATCAAAGTTTATTAACGGCATCAATAATATTCTTCCTATCCACACTGGGCAGGATCGTGCTGCAATTAGGGTTTCCCCCCGCCCCTTGGGGGGAAAAAATGGAACAGGCCTGATCTGAAAAAAACACACAGGAGGATAACTCAAAACCCAGTGGACAACAGTGATTTGGTAATGTCATCTGAATTCTCTGTAAAAGTAAGTGAGCAAAATATGGCAAAAGAGCTGGTGCGGAAGCAATCTCAAAAGGTGCCTTCTCAGCCCACATTATATATCTATTCAGTAGGCTGTTGCCAATGAAAGCTGATGCTGCAGGATGTCACAGCATTTTCTCTTCTTGCTGCCCCAAATGTAGCTGCACATTTGCAATTTCAACAAAACACATAATTCGTTTTAGCTGTGTTGATCATTCTTAGGGTCCTGCAACAAGATGGTACGAACAATGACGTATTTATCTATCTATCTATCTATTTATTTATTTATTATATTTATACCCCGCCTTTTTTCCTGCAAGGAACCCAAGGTGGCTTACATAATCCTCCTCCTTTCCATTTTATCCTCACAACAACCCTGTGAGGTAGGTTAGGCTGAGAGTCAGTGACTGGCCCGAAGTCACCCAGTGAGTTTCATGGCCGAGCGGGGACTAGAACCCGAATCTCCCGAGTCCCAGTCTACCACTCTCACCACTATGCCACGCTGTTATTTACAATAACAAGTTAAATTCTACTTAAAAAAGACACGACACAAATACCTAATATAGTATTGAGATGAGAACAGCCCAGCCACCTGTCCTGTCCCAGGTTTTTAAATACATATAAGCTTCCCTAGACAACAGTGACAGACGTATAAAACAGGAGCACAACAACTGTACCATGAGCTTTTCTACAGAAATCTGTTAATTGGCGGTTAATCCGCTTTTGTTTTCATTGCAGAATTGAGATCTGAGCCCTACACGAGGAGCATTTCCTGCTTTTCCACAACATAACCTCTAGGTGGCACTGTGGTATAGTGGAGTAGTGCAAATACACACAAGAGGAAATAATGCTTTCTTTTGCTTTCACAATTAAATGTCGCATTTTCCATACTCTAAAAAAACTCGCAGAAAGTGCTGGTTAGGCCAGAAGTGAAACTGGAGGGTTATGACATTGTCTAAAGAACCCATAAACAACTGTGAGTAGGGAATGACAAGTGCCTCATGTAGAAAAGCCCCACATGGCAGTGTTTTCGATGATGAAGCTGAGCCAGGCATCACCACAAGGGAAAAGTTAAGAGACAGAGTTATTGCGTGGTGGTTTCTATACGTGATGCCATAACACATTGGGGTCAGAAAAGTCCTTCCCCCCCGTGAAACAAAGCCCTTGGGTCTTTCCCCCTTCTCTGGAAACAGGCAACTAATTTAGGAGTGTGTGTGTGTCTGCATAACATAATAAAAATACCAAATGCTTTGTTGGTTATATAACTGTCTGTAATCATGTACAGTCATGCCTTGGATTGAGAGAGCATAATTCGTTCTGGAAATGTGCTTGTAATCCAAAACACTTATATATCAAAACAAAATTCCCCCCAAAAAAATTGTACAGAGATTTTTAATTTAAGCTGTACTACAATACTTGTATTGCAAGACGTCGCTTGTATATCAAGTCAAATTTTTTAAAATAAATATTTAAAAATTTGCTTGTCTTGCAAAATGCTCTCAAACCAAGTTACTTGCAATCCAAGGTATTACTGTAATACTATTATTCAGTATAACTTCTCTGCACTGTGCAGAGAAGCTTCCTGTAGTGAATCATATCGTAATTATAGATTATGAAGGATATCTATTTTAGGGCCAAATAAACATTCTTCAAATCATGCATTGGGACATTGGTGCTCTGGGGGGGTGTTAAGCTTTCCTCCCTCCTGTTCTATGCCCCTGTGTGTGTCGGGGTGTGTATTGGTGGGTGGGTTAAAGAAACAAAAAAATGCCTGGAATTTTTCTTTTTTAACCCCCCACGGGGGGATTAGGATGAAAATTTATTTATTTATTATATTTATACCCCATCTTTTTTCCTTCAAAATGGCAGGGGGTATATTTTTTCCTTTCCAAAATGGCAGGGGGAAAGCTTAACCCCCTTCCCCTTCTGGAGCATCACAGTCCCAATCTGAATTGGGGCTGCATGCACTTAAACTGAAGAAAATAATCCAATCACACATAGTGGAGCTAGCCTATGTGTGAGTTGAAGAATGTTTCATTTGGTCCTTACCTACCTAGCATGTATCATGAATATGCCATTTTTTAGATGGGCGTTTCAAATGGCAGGTACACACTAAGTATGATTCTCTACACTGTATCATATACAGTCATATCCTTAGAAACCAAAAATAGGAACTCTTTTGACATAACACACTCATGATTTATCAACTTCATAAATTACTAGTATACTACACTATGGATTTTGAAGGCTGGTGAATTTTTATTATTACTAAAGCAAACACTGGCAGAAATTTCTTGAAAGGTTATCCTACTAAGTAAACATCAGAATACATGGACAGCCACCATGTAGAGTGAGAATTCCACAACATTCCTCTCTGAACTAATCACAATATCTTCAAAACAGCTCTGATATAAATGGAGAACCAATATGGTGTATAGGATAGAGTGTCATGCTTGGACTCGGTGGAGATCTGGGTTCAACTTCTGCTCAGGTATGAAACTCACCTTGGGTCAATCATTATCGTTTTGTCTAACTTACTTCATGTGATTATAGTGAGATTAAAATAGGATAACCTCCACATGAGCTACCTTGAACTCTTTGGAGGAATGATGAAATACAAACATTATATATAGAGGAATGCAGTGAAGATCACAAGGGTGGATATGATTAAAAGAAAAAAATGGTTCCCTTTTCTATGGTAACTGCTTAATCTTTCAAGTGCCACTACTCTGGTAAAGATTACTAACAGAGAAAATAACATTTGACATAGAGTCTTAATGCAAAAGATCTCATATTATAAAAATATGGGAGGCTCAAGCTACAAAAATTCTTTAGATGAATGGGACAAATTTATTCAGTACTGCAGACAAAAGAATGGCTATTACAATATAGGGACAGAGGAGTTAGAAGCTGTTTAACAGTTTGATTAAACAAGTTTGATTGGGAAAAACCAAGAGAAGCATTGAATTGAGGAAGTACATTGAATCATGAAGACTTTCCCACTTTTGGAATTGTATTTTTTTGTGTGTGTTTAATTCTTCAAATATTTCTATTTTAAAAAGATTACAGTCAAGTTCCATGCTAGTTAACATTTTAACATGTTAAGAAAGGATGTAATAATTTTTTTAAAAAATCCTGACAAATTAGATACCTATAAAAAGTACAATAGGTGGAAGAACTGAAGGTGACCTTGCCTTTAACAAACTGATGTGTTGACAAAAAAAAATATGCAATTTATCAATACTGATTTTGATGCTGAAGCATCTAGTAGGGGTTTACCTAATCCATTTCTTTTCCAGATGTCAAATACTAAATGGAGAAGTGGAAAAAATATCAGCTACTAAATAGAATTTTGGGACTTTGGTGCAATTCTGTACACTGAATTATTTATTTCAAGCATTACATAGAAGATATATTTATCAACCACATCTTAGATCTGTGTGTGTCTTTTTAGACCCCATCACTGTGGCATCCAGAAACTTCATATATATTAATGAATGAACGAATGTACACTTGCAACACGTGGGTCCACACCTGTATACACAGCAGAATATCAGAAAATAATAAACAATGTTCTTTAAAAGAGCAAGGATTTTAAATCTGCATGTTTACTGACAAATCAGTAGAAATTAGTAGACTGACATGCCTTCCAAAAAATATTTTTCAGCAAGCTAAATGACCAAACTTTTAAGTGCAGAGTAAACAGAATCACTACTGAAATGAATGGGACTTCTAATGGAAGAAAAATGAAGGTTGCTTTCTAGCGAAGCAATTCCAAAATGGGAATAAAGTTCAAGACCAAACAAATGGATAGACTGGATATTCTTTAAAATGAGACAACGTTTCAACTAAGGACAAGCTGTTCTATTGTGTGTCTATTTAGTGCGATTTAGGATAAATACCTTATCTGCTGGACTGTCTTTCAGTATGGCAATAGAGAATTGTTATTGTATTTTGTATCGCAATATGCTTGAAATTATTTGATATCAAGTAACTGTGACATAAATTTAATCATGAGGAAAATAAAACTTTGCAAAAGCCAGCCATTTTTAAAAATCTCTTCCTAATGTCAAGGGAATCATCCTTTGAAACATCTAATGTCCTTCATACTGCTAGTGAGCAAGTTTTAAGTGAGAGAGTTGAAACAAAGCTGACGACTGTCATACTTCTGGTGGTACATGTGCCAATATGACCTTCAAGTGATGGTTTCGCTAAAGCAGCAATGATCAAACATGCACAGAAACAGCGACAGAGATGTGTTTTTCTTATATGGCCTTTAACCTTTCTGGTTGGAGGAAAGAACAAAGCTGAACAGAAATGTGAATGAACCATGCCACTTCTGAAACGGGAACAATCGGAATTGGACCAATAGAGTCCAAAACAAATTAACCAAAGCTAATTTAACATTTTCAAATGATCCAGAGCACTTGTTTGCTTCATTGGCCACAAAGATCTCTCACACAACCATTTAAGCCAATGATGATTTTTATGTCCATACTGACCTGCCATGGAAGACCCAGTCTTGTGACCACTGGCAACCGCAGGCTGACCTGATGCTTGGGGAAAATTGATCTTTGTGAAGTCCAATATGAACTGGCCCGCAACACATCTTCCAGACTAATGTGCACATCGGAACTAATGTGCACATCATACTAATGTACACATCAGAATTATGACAGTTTTGGGGTGAGAAACCACATCAAGATATATATTTTTTAATTTATGTTGAAATAAAATATGTTTAGAAATATGTGCTTTGAGATAAAATATGTTTAGAAATACATATTTCCATGGAGTTTTTTTTTTAAAAAAAGAAGTCACAGGTTAATGTAGAAATGGAACAGAACAGACTTATGAGTGAACACATGTGACAGTGGCACAGACCAGAAATAGACTAATCTGCCCATCCCTAGCAGCTTATCAAGTGGTTTTGATCTCATGTAAGAAGCCAGCTGATCTGGGCTCAGCTCTGCAAGTTGTGTGTGGAACCAGTCAGTGTTCACATGACTGACTCCACCATGGCAGTAGGTGTGAAGGTCAGCCTGAGCTCCTCAAAAACATTCAGCTGCCATGGTCTCAAATGGTCATCTGAATGTGCCACAGTCGGAACCTGGCTTCCTGGAATCAAGGCAAGAGTCCTAATAAAACCTTTTATTGCAGTAATTCCGCCCTCCTCTGATGATGATGCACCAAAGGAGACACCCCCCGAAATATCGTCTCTTGCAAGTATCTGCTGCTGCTGCCCTGTTTCCAGGGACAACGTCCCTTGCTGAGATGCATAGTCTCAAATTGCCCCGAAAATTCCGGGACTGTCACGAAAACCTTTAAGCCATCCCGGCTTCTCACTTTGTCATGCAGTGTCCTGAATTCCCCTGCCTCCCACAACTACAAGCTACTTAAAGGGGCCATGGGCAAAATTGCAGCTAAGCTTGCAGTTTTAGCTTAGCTGCAGTTTTGCCAATGGCCCCTTTAAGATAGCTCTGCTTCGGCTCAAACAGCCGCAGTAATCAGGGAGGGAACAGACGCTGCTAAGCTGGGAGGGCCAAGCAAGGATGTGTGTGTGTGTGTGTGTGTGTGTGTGCGCGCGCATGTGTGTGCTCGTGTGCGCGCATGCACAACCTGCCGCCTCTGCTGCACATTGCTGTGGGAAAGGGATTAGCTGGGTAAAAGCCTGGACTGACGGAGAGGTGATTGAGGGAATTTATCACATGATTCCTATCTTTATATTTCCAAAGATTTTATTTCCTAACAGAGCTGACTCTTTGCCTCTCACAGGTGAGTTTACAGTGTCAGAAGGAAATTCAAGAAAATTCCCCTTCTCCCTGAAGCTCCATGTTTGGGGGTGTGGGGTGGGTGGGTAAGCTTCATCTGTTGAATTTGTGCCAATCCTGACAATTTTAAAACAAAAGGAAAGAGATTGCCCTGCAAGCACTGACACCACCACCCCCATGAAAATACCAGATATCAACAATTAAGGGTTTAAGTAAGGTTTAAAAAACATTACAAAAGCCACTTATAAAATATTATAAAATAATATATAATATAATAATGTAATAATTATAACATATAAGATTTTGTGTGTTTCCTCTAATAACTTTTGTACATGACCATGCCCTTTGGTTGCCTTGGCCATACCCTTGGCCATGCCCTCTTGATCACACCTTCATGTTGCTTAACCATACCTTTTACAAATTTACATGTGTGTCCCTATTTTCATCTGCAAAATGTTGGAGGGTATGGAGATGCAGGGGCCTCTGTCAAGGTTCCGCTACTGCAGGGACCCCTTGACCTGCCTTTGGAAGATCTCTTGCCTCTTCTCAAAGCTTCTCCCGTTCCAGGAGATCAAATCCTTTGCCTGTTTCTTTCCTGTTCCCAGTAGCATGAGCAGGGCCGGTGCTACCATTAGGCCAACTAGGCAGCCGCCTAGGGCGCAGGGCTAAAGGGGGTGCCAGAAACGCCTTGAAAACAAAATACAGCGCTCTCAAGTGGGAAGGGGGGCGCTAAATATCTGATCTTGCCTAGGGCACCAAACTGCCTTGCACCGGTCCTGAGCATGAGAATAGACTTCAGGCGTGGTGAATAAGACACTCCAACAACTCAGGGTAAACAACAACACTTTACTTATTACATTAGGGTATTTACACAATAGAGCAGTTATAATTCAAACGCAAGTATGATAAAATTAAACAGACAAATAACACAAGGTTCTCTAACTTAACTCCTGTCTGCCTCTCTCCTCTGCAGTCAGTCTCTCTCTGGCTCTAGCTGACCACACCCCACACAAATAAAGCCTTCCCAGGATTGGAAGGTTATAACCATGTGACCTTGAACAGGAGAAATAATACTTAACTTCTATTGGGTGAACTGAAACTCACAAATGCCCCCTCCCATCCTGAAATGTTTGGGCCTTCAGGCTTCAACTAATTTAGGGAAGTGTTTAGGCCTACAGGCTTCAACTAACCTAAGCCTGTGTAGGCCTCAATCCTTCACAGCCTCCATCAAGGTCAAGCCTTCCAGCTGTGGAAGATAGGGTGTATCAGTCGCCAGTGCCTCACCCCCTCTGTGTTCGCTAGGCTGTGGGAAGTCTGGCAGAACTGAATTCTCAGGCCTCTGGTTTCCCATGGCTGGGCCTGACTCTTCAGCTTCTTCCTCTGAGTAAGAATCAGTGCCTGAGGCTATAGTTCCCCCTGGACTGGGGCAAGGTCCCACACACAGAATCTGAATGTGGAGAACAGCTTAATACAGATAGTTTGCCAAGGGATCAGACTTGATACGGTTGGATGTAAAACAGCCACTGATGCCTTATAAGGTGGCCTTTCTGGATGCAAATAGGAGCTCCACTCAAGCCACCTATTTTGGATGTCCTGTAAAACCCAGGGCATCTAGAAATCCTAGTTCTAGCATTAAACATCTCCCCCAACCCAAATAAGTTTAGTGAGATTGTGGTGACTGTGATCTTTGAGGGGGAAACTTTTTTTTTTATTTTGAGGGCCACATTATTATTTAATTTATTATGTTTAAAACATTTCTTGGTCACCTTTCAGGGCAGGAGCCCTCTCAAGGTGGCGTACAACAATAAAACACACCACAGAAACCAATGCGGCAATAAAAGCAGTACAAAAACACAATAAAGACAGTAAAAACACAATAAAAACAGTGACAGCAGCAAACATTCTAAAAACATCAAAAACCTAAAGTTAAACAACTGTAGCCACAGCCCAGTGTGATAAAACATAATCAGGGGAAGGCCAGAGTAAATTTAGTAAATTAGTAAGTTAGTTTTCACCCTTCCTAAAAGCCTGCGATGATGGGCCTGGCAGACCCCCTGAAGGCAACTTGTTCCAGAGGTGTGCAGCCAGACAACACACTTGGTCAATCAAGGGTGAATGCAACACCATCTAAGAAGATCAGCTGTAAACAACCATCCAGAGTAGTTGGTTTCCCAACCCACATTACCTCCATCTTGCCTGGATTAAGTTCAGCTTGATTACCCTCATCCACCCCAGAATAGCCTCCGGGCACTGTTTCACGAGTTACTTAGCCTCCCTGGGATGTGTAGATGGAGCGAAGAGGCACTGTAGGGGTGGGCGATCTGCCCACCACCCATCTCGCGTCCCACTCGGCGAGTGCTGCCACCATGCAAGCCGAGCCGGGCCAAAAGCGAGTGCCAGCTGAGGCGCTCGCCAGACTTCCAGGTCCCCGGCACTATGCTGTTTATGTAGAAAATGGTGTAAGATACGTTAAAAGCAGCCACGATTTGCGTAACTTGCGCAAATCACGGCCATTTTAAACGTATCTTTCACCAATTTCTATGAACAACATAGCGCCGGGAACCTGGAAGTAGCTTCCCTGACTCAGCTCGCAAGAACGTGGGGAAACAGCTAGGATGAGCATAGCTTGGGGGGGGGGGTTTGAGGCTGGCCAGTTTGCTGGACTTCCACCACCCCCTAGTCAAGCTCCACACACATCCCTAGAGAGTACTATCTGCATACTGATGACACATCAGCCCAAACCTGATGTCTTCTCCCAGCGGTTTTCATGTAGATGTTAAAAAGCATGTGGGACAGGATGGAACTTTACGGCACCTTACAGGCTAATGACCATTGGGTGGAACAGAAGTCCACCAAAACAGCACTACCTTCTCTGAGACACTCCTCCAGGAAGGACTGAAACCACTTTAAAGTCATGCCTTCCAATCCAATCCAGATAAAAGAACCAGAAGGATACCATGGTCAGTGGTATCGAAAGCTGCTGAGAGGTCCAGGAGAACCAAGAGGGTTGCATTCCCCACATCCATTCCTTTGAGGGTTATCTTTCAGGGGCCTCATGCCAGTGGTGGGTGGAGCCAGAGCTACCCCTCACACTTTCTCACACATACACCTTACCACCCACCCAATATTTGTGGTCACAGGAGCTTTGTAGCTTCTTTCTTTCTTTCTTTCTTTCTTTCTAACTAACTAGCCGCTCCACTGCTGCTTGCAATGGCGGAGCTGCAATTGGCAGTCCAGCATGTTGTCAGTCCCTTCAGTTCTTCTGAATGAATGATGCCATGCTAGGACATAGCATTGTTCCAGAGGCATTGTTGTGGTGGGGAAAGATGGAGGTCCAGAAGATGTGCTGGATATTTGCTGAAAATACTGCCCCACATTCCCAGCCTGCAAAGGGGTTGCAGAAGTGGGGCAGCATTTTTGGCTCAGCACTAAAAAAATGTTTAACACCCCCCCCCCCCAGTTGCCTTTTCAGTGGTGTTTATAGATATTGTACTGGGTATTTGCAACTATATTTGAATTGAATTAATATGTAAAATAAATCCATCAGAAACATCGAAGTGCATGAATTTAACATTCTGTTTCTGCTTATCCAGTTTGATCGCAGATGCTTTAAAACATAAAACATACATGAATACAAGAGAGGCATGGCAAAGCTCAAAGCAAATGCATTTAAACATTTGAACAGCTATTAATGGAATTCTTCCCCCAGGTGTATGCCCAGCTCTCTGTATGAGTCTGCTGAGCCTGGTTAGCTACACCCCTGGAAATAAAAACTGGAGAAAATGAAAGGCTAAAAGATAGAGGACTAAGGCAAAGATAATGCGAGCATAAAATAAGCTCAGTATATTGCACTCTCCATAGATATAAAAAGCCAACAGTGAGCTTGGGCTACAGCAGCGCTCTCTAGGACAGACTTGCTTTTCAAATGCTAAGAAAATTGTCGAGACTTCAAAATCTTTGTAAGGGGCAAGGAAAAAGAAGTGTTAGGAAAGTGTGGCATGCTGATAATGAATTACGGATTCACAGATATTAAAAGATAGGGGAAATCTATTCAATCTTGTGCATCCCGTTTTCCTGCTGTTAATGCTGGGTAGTTTCCCTTCAGTAAAAACCACAGCTGCTATGTCCCATTCAGTACGAGGTTTCTTTCTACTACTTCCCTTGGGTGATAAATGCTACCATCTCACAGAACATGGTACCAGAATTTTTCTCTCTCTGTGTTGATAAGCCTGCATTTCTCAGGGTCCCCTCTTGTTCCTGTGTGTGTGTGTGTGTGAGTGAGTGTGTGTGTATGCATTTTTATTGTCATTTGAAGCTGGTCCGAAATTAAGGTTGCAATCATATAAACATACTTAGGAGTTAAACTTAGGGATGGACACATCTGTTTCACCTTCTCTAATGTTCACATTTTTTCAAACCTAAGTTTGTGCCATCTCATTTTCACATTAGTTTATGAATGTTTTTCTTCAATGTCGTCAGAAATATCTGTATACATTGTCATGTGCATGAAAACTTGTATGCAATTTCCCCTAACGTACACATTCTGTACACAATTTCCCCTAGTGAACGCGTTTTTAATTGGAGAACTGCATTGCAAAATTTGAAGAAGTGTGAAAACCAAAGGACTATTTTGTTCTGGTTCACATATTAGTTCAGGAAGTGTGAATTAGGTCTGTTTGTATTAAGATGAAAAACAAAAGAATTTCATCTCCATTGAGCTTAGCAGAACTTACTTCTGCATAAACATGCTTAGGATTGCCCAGGTCTGGTTTGTTTGTTTTCTTAAGAGCACAAGCCAGTATTGGATTTTGGTATGTTGTTGCCATTGCATACAAAAATGGAAAGCAAAAGCAACAGTGCTGATATACATCAAAACATTTCCTTTATTTTAGGAGAACTAGAACCAGTCTCCTTTTGACAATGTATCTCCCCCACATTCAAGACACCTCTTAGCAGAATTCATGCTCGACATGTTATGAAGTTGCTTGTAGTACACTTCAGCACTGATGTACTATTTGTTTTACTGTGATTTTCATGTTACACCAGAGCTTGTGAGATGCTACTGCTAGACTTTGTTCAGGTAATATGAAATGCACTGTATAAATTAGCAAACCTCTGTTGCATACGAGCAGCTTCACTTCTCAAAATATATCATTTTTGCCCTACTTTCTTTTGAGAAATGTGCTCAGTCATATCTAACACATCCAGATGCATACAAGAGGATTTCAAGTGCATTTTAAGTACTTAAAACACCATATTCACCTTGTGTACATATTTTGATATATATAGCAGTCACATGGAGCATGTCACTTAAAAAGTGGGAAATACAGAGATACTATATGTTTCCTTAGGCGGAAAGTTGATGTTAGGTGTGTAGCTCAGCTGCCGCTGAAAAAAGCAGCCCTATGTGTCTTCTCCCTGGAGCATAGGGGGCATTGAACCTCAAGCTGATGGGCCAGATCCATCTCACCTGGGGTCCCTATCTGGCCAGGCCCCCTTCCCCAGGTCCCACCACCTTTCCCCGGTCCACCGATCATTTGATGGTTTCCCAGCTTTGGCACAGTTTTATCCCATTCCGAAAGGTTGAAATGCCTCTCCTAAGACTTAGTTACTGGCAGTAAGGGTTTGAAGCTTCAAAAATACCAAATATTTTTGGTATTTTGGCCTCACCACCTTTGCCTTTGGCCTTATCCCCTTTGCCTTTGACCCCACCACCACTGGAATGTGGGCTCTCAGGGCTTCTCTGAAATGGAATTCAGTCCTTGGGCTGAAAGTGATTCAACACTCTGGCTGTAGCATTTAGTAATCATGTGATATGACCATTCCCTTTCCCCACTCTACTTCATTGGCTGCTGTAGTACAGATATCATGCCACATTTTCTACCAGGGGAAAGAGCAGGAGGAAAGACAGGACTGCTTTCAGAATAGACACATCTAGCCCCTCTATTCACACTTCATAGACAATAAGCCTTGTTGAGTTTGTCTCTTATATCAAGTTTCACAACTGTTTCTAAACAGAAAAAGGTAAATAGCTTTACCTGTATTATTTCTATTGTTGTATTTATACAGTACCATCAGTGTTCATGGCCCTTTGCAGACTAATATAAGCAAAAGAAACAGGTCCCTGCCTCAAGGAGTTTGTATTTCTGTATTTGCATACAATTAAATATTGTAGTACTTATTATTATTTATTACAGCTATATTCTATCCTTTGTCCAAGAAGCTCAGGGTAACACCCATAGTTATTCTATGAACACTCCCCCATTTTATTCTCACAACAACTCTGTGTGAGGTAGGTAGGGGTGTACCAACTCACCTCGTGCAGGCGTAGCGGGCCGAAATCAGCGAGGCTCGCGCACACTTACCAGTCTCCAGGGGTGGCTTGCCTCTCTGCGGTGAACTGACCGCGCCGCCCGCGTCACCCGTGCAGGTCCCGGCGCGTCACTTCCGGCAGGCCGGAAGTGACGCGACGGGACCCTGTGCTGGCGCACTGGATCCCCGCACTACGTTTTTGGCAGGGAAGCCAGGGCAACAGGGCTTAAACAGCCCTGTTGCCCTGGTTTCCCCACAAAAAACATAGCACGGGGGTCCAACGCGCCAGCGCAGGGTCCCGTTGTGTCACTTCCGGCCTGCCGGAAGTGACGCACCGGGACCAGCATGGACGGCGGCTCGAGCGGCACAGAGAACAGCTCCGCGCTGCTCAGAAGATCGAGGCGGGGTGCCGCCACGGCGGAGAGGCACCCCCCCCCCAGGTTCATGACCACCACTAGAGGTAGGTTATGCTAAGAGATAGTGATTGGCCCAAGGTCACCCAATGAGCTTTGCGCAGCCCTGTAGCCAGAGTGGGGCAAATGGGCGCACCCCCCGCAACTGTACTTCACACCTCCTAGGATTTTATTTTTGGGAAATTGTCTTTTTAATTTGTAATATGACAGAATGACATCTTCTATTTAAAGAATGACAGTTTGTTTTAAGAACAGGAGCAATTTCAGAATAATAATAATTTAATAATTAATTAATTTCAGAATAATTGCAATTTCTGAAAAATTCAGTGAATAAGTCAGGGTGAGTGCACAACAAAAGCCTCATCTGGAAGAGCCCCCCAAAGTCTGCTCACTCAAGACTTTCCCTGAATGAGGGTGGATTTTTCATGATTCCAATCACCCTATAATTACTTAAGTGATTCTGAACCCCCCCCCCCCCAGCCTGTATAGTAACATAACCCTTGAAGAGTTAAGTATTAGAACTTTGTATTATGGGCTAGAGTTAGACTTCACCCCTTGGACTTACCTTTCCTCTGCTTTTCAGTTTCTGTTTCAGTTCTGTGCTCTACCCAGACAGCAGTAAAGAAGCATGCTTGTTTGGCTGCAGTAAGAAGTAAGAGTTTGTTTATTCTGCAGTTATTATGATGAGTAGAGCAGGATCGTAGGGATGTGCGAGGATTTCATTTGTGGGGGTGGAAATCTGGCGAACTGGCCAGGCTCGACCCCTGAACTCTCCCACTTGCCAAGGAAACGACTTCTGGGTTCCCAGTGAGCCATTGTTTATGTAGAAAATGCCATAAGATATCCAAAATCAGCCGCAATGTGCATAACTTGCACAAATTGTGGCCACTTTTGACATATCTTACGGCATTTTCTATGTAAACAGCAGCCCGCCGGGAACCCGGAAGTCCGACAAGCAGCGCAGTGCGCCTCTGCTTTCAGCCTGGCTCGGTGGGCACAGCAGTGGTGTCCGCCAAGCCAGAGGTCACGGAGGATCGCCCACTCCTAGGATTAAATGCTTATTGCTAAAGGGTGAAATAAAGGCATAACTTAAAGTGATCTGGAAAAAAAATATCTACCCTAAGTTACCCTTTACTCTTTTAAGGCATGCACTATACCTATAATCATAGCGGCTATTTCTTTTTCTTCTTTTTTGAGTACTTGATGGCAAAGGATGTAAACAACCCTAGAGGAATAGAAACTCTGCTGTGCAAGTACAGTTAGCTGTCTGGCTGGCTACCTAGGCTGAAACTGAGGCCTAATTTCTGATTTTCTCAGTGTATGTGCAGCTTAGCATGAGGTCTTTTCAGGGGTTCTGGGCAGAAAAATCAACACAGCAACCAGTAAAAAAAATTCCAATTGCTTTCCACAATTAGTTTCCAATTGCTTAGTTAGTCATTTATACAGCAACCAGTTAAAAGGTTTTCCCTTGTTTGTTGAACAGGAAGGAAATTCTAACTGTCAGGAACCAGATTAGAAGGAGCGACCCTCAAGGAGGAGTTAACAGACACACCCTAAAGTACATTACTTTAATTCTAGGAAAAAACGAATTGCAAGCTGCAAGTTTTATATTTTTAGGTGCTATGCATTCCTCTCTCTCTCTGAAAAGGTGTAGTGTGAACCTACCATTCAAAAAGATTTCTTGCATGTTTAGCAAGCATTTTTATAAGTTTACGAAAGGAAGTCTATTATGCAGTAAATATTTTACAGTTAAGTACTCAATCTCATTGACTTCAACATATTGTTCTCAGCACCACTCTCTCTAAATGCTTGACTATGGCTGCATTATAATGTGCTCTTACTCTGTTTCTAAACCTGTGTTTTTGTTTTTTTTTTGTATTGGTGTTGTCATGATACAAGATTAAAACTGAATTTTTGAGAGAACAAGTTCCACACTAGTTTTTAATTTCTTAGGGTGCAATCCTATGGCCCTCCAACCTTGTCTGGGGGGGGGCATAGGAGAAGTTGGACTCCTTGCTGCGACCTTGGAAATCCCTTCCAAGGTCACAGTGGGAAGCACGGAGCAGCCTCCCCCCCTCGCAGCCGGCATGGTTCTTTCTGCACTGGCTGGTAACTGAAGCCCGAAAACCGACTTCGGTTCCGGTGTGTGTGTGTGGGTGTTTCCGGGGGCTGGGCAGGGAGGGGAGGAGCGAGGCACTGCCAGCATCCAAGGAATCCAGGCAGTGGCTCAGCCTCTCCCTCCTCGTGAGGAGGGGTAAAACATTTAGATGGCCAAAATCGGCTGTCTAAATGTTTTTGAGGGCGAGGGGAGCGCAGTGGCAATCCTATCTGCCACTCTCCTCCCACCCTCAATTGGATGCCTGTAATCCTCCGGATTTGGAGGGTAACGCCTAACGGGCGCCCGCATAGTACGGGGGCTGCCCATTATAGCATAAACAATTTTGTTTGTTTTACATCTTTTGGTATCCCCTTCACTGTATCCTTAACATCCTTTTTTCTTATGAAACAAAAAATATGCCAGTCATTTAATTCCTGGTGTTCATACTAAATTTTCTGTTCACTTTACCTTTACATAGTCCATTATGTAAGTTAACATACTCTCTGCCTGGAGGAGGAGGAGGAGGAGGAGGAGGAGGAGGAGGGAGGGGAAAGGTCACTTCCCTTCCCCAGGCCTGGCCCTCACATCCTCTCCACCAGTGAGTGTGTGTGCGCATGCGTGTGTGTGTGTGTGTGTGTGTGTGTGTGTATTGGCTGGTGGTATGCACCTCCCTCTCAAAAATGCCCCACTTGGAAATGTGGCTGCCCCACCTAACTAGGAAGGCTGGCGGCTACAGGCCTGGCTTTGTTGCCAAGTGGTGATAGGAATCTAGGTTTCCTTGTTCCTAGTCTGACCACCACACGAAACATATATATATATGTACATCCACAAATATAGAGACATGCAAAGTAAAGGCATTATATTTCTGAAAATCTTTTGGATAAAACTTTGGGAAAGTTTACTTTTTGATTGAAAAGAGGGTATGAACTGTAAAGAAAAAAAGTGCAACTATAACCACTTCAATATTAACATTCTGAGACTGATGAATACCCCCATCGGCACATTTCAATAGGTTGAGAGAGAAATCCCAGAACCAGCCATAACAGCAATGCATAGGAAAACAAATAATAACAAGGGCCCTCTGGTTAAAGATCCCACACATGTTTCTTAACCAATTTGACCCATCTCTAATCTCTGTTTAAAGTGTAGCACTTGGTAGCAATCTGGATGCATATTTTTGCCTAAATTGTTCTTTGATACTGCAGCTGTCAGGCAGCCAAAAAGCCTGACCCAGATGTACTGAGTAAACCCAGCAGATTATTTGTCAAACAAATTCTGGAACCCAATATTTGTTGTTTTTTCATTTAATCGGTATGCAAATGCAGGAACAAGGTAGCATTTGTGCTTGATACAGTTGTCACTTCAAATTCTGGTAACATTCATTATTGTGCTTACAGATGTTTTTTCACACCTAACATCTGCCAATACCACCTAAACCCCAGGAAGTCATCAAACCTGTGCAAACTTCCTTTCTGTCTCGCTCTTGCTCTCTGTTATCTGCTCGGTGCACGCTAATTTTGTGCATCTGAGCCTCTGCTCGCCAGAATTATGCCTGCTTCCTAACACCTCTGCCTCCAGAGCTTTGGATTTGAAATTGAACAGACACAGAGCCAATTTATCACAGGATGACATGTGTCATGTTCATGGCATAACCACAGGGACCTGCTGTACGCACTGTATTTATCCTTTTGTTGTCAGTCTGGACCAAGACAATATAGGCAATAGGCAGCCATTACATCTATAAAGTATGGTGCATACACTTAACTGATGAAACTGTAAATAGTTTCTTGCAAAACATAGGACTGAATCATTTTGTTAAAGACTAGATTTTTTTGTGTGTGCTGGTCAAATATAATTATCTGACATTCAGGCATATGACATTTTAAAATGTGAGCACTTAATTCCCATGCATTAGCAAACAAATCCTCAATGAAAAATGAAACACAAAATGCCTCTCTCGTGTATCTCTTTCGCAAATAAGAAATCATGGTCTTGATTAATGCCAAAATACTATATTCTTATAAGGACGCACATGCTTTTACAAAAAAATGAATCCCAAAGATGTTCATTTATACGTAGTGATGAGCTAACTCCTCTCTACTCAATTTTGGAAACAGGTCAGCAATTATGAGCACCATTGGAGAACACTCAAATAATCTCTCCTCCCTCCAAGAGCCCAAAACGGACTCATAATGGTGGTGCCCTATCGTATTCCCTTAAAACTACATCTACGTTGTCCAAGTTGTGGATTACGACTCAGAGCTAAGCAAATGCCCCTCAAAGGTTCTTCTTCTTTTAATTGCAGAGAACTGAAGGCAGGCCCAAAGAGCTGTGAAGGCTTGTGTGGGGGGGTGGGAGGTGGGGGGTGGGGGTGGAATGGAACGGTGCAATACCTGAGCTTGTCTGACAAAGCACCAGGAAGCTCCACAACCCAAATAACCTATCGCTCAGCCTTCCACAACCTGGTGCCCGCCAGATGTGTTGCACTACGACTAAGACAACAATTCCAGCCCAACACATCTGGAGGCAGGCACCAGGTTGGGGAAGGCCGAGCTATCGCTTATGAAAAGCTTTTAATGTTTATGCTGTTAGTTCTCTGCCCTGCTCTCCCCTTCCCTTTTAACTTATAGTGAGGCCCAAAGCTTTCCCTCTCACAAGCCTCAGCATTGAAATGAATATATCCATTGTAGTGGGCCACGTTAAGTATTTCAACATATTTTTGTTGTGTGTGGACTAAGCTGTAGATTCAGAAGCTCTAAGAAGTCTCTATTTTAGCTGTGAATGGAACAAACGTATTTTCCAAGGGCTCTCTTTCATGGAAATGAAAAATGTTCATCCCCATTACAGGAATATGTGAGTTCGGGGAACTTCAAAAGCTTGTATCTTATGTATATATTGATTACTGCAGTAGTAAGTGTCAGATCAATAGACATAAAGCTAGTAAAGTAAGCAAGATGACAGAGAACAGGTTTTTAATACCTAAAGCAAACAGACCCTCTCCTGGCTTGAAGAACCAAGCTTTTCTTCAATAATAGAAGTGGATGGAGTATGGCTAAAAGATGATTGATCATATTATACTCTGGAAAGAAAGTTTTAAGTTGACAAAACCAGACTAATTTGCTAGCATCACATCATCCCAAAAATATGCTCTTTTTCAGCGTTGCTATAGTTTAACAGATTTAATTCTATAAACAAATGGGTGATCAATTTTCCATTTTAGGTGCAGTAGATTTGAACTCTACACCCCTGAGCTTGCAGAATTAATTATGTTAATTTGGCAAATAGCCACAACTGGACAAAAGGCTAGTCATTTGATGATGCAGAGAATTAGTATTTCATGAAGTTTAGGATGAGGGGAAAGAAAGTAAAGAAAGTGATGGAAGATTAAGGGCATCCTCCAAAAAGCAGTTTCTGTTTAGACATTCTTGCACTACATCTAGTGCCCACATATGTAAAAACACAGGAAATATCTAGGGGGAAGGAAGTACCTTTCCAGAGACAGCTCCATGCTTGCCATATGGAGGCAACCACATAGGGCTGGTTCACAAATGCAAATATTTCACTTGATTATCTTCGGTAGCTCATTCACACTTGGAAGTCATCACTTCATCACTTCATGCTATAGTCAATAATGTTACAATTGGATAGAGTGGAAGTTGGCACCCCTAATTACCAGTTGCACCAACCCCACGCTACCCCGAGTGGTGCTAGGATCTTTTGCTGGAGTCTAATATGTGTTGCTTGTGTGAGTGTAGGTTCCCTACTTACCCCTATAATACAACAGACAGACACACTTAGAAGATACAGGGATACTTTTATTACATGAAGGATAGAACAGATACAAAGTTCTTAATATAGTCTCTTAGATTCAAATACAAGCATTAAATAGCAAGGCAGCAATTACCATTCACACTCATACCATAAAAATCTAAGAGATAGAAGACCTTAACCTAATAGCTTATGGGATAGCAATAAGATTGGAGACTAGCACTCCATGCTACAAAGAGAGAAAGAAAGTTCAGAGACCCCTAAGGCGGAGACCTTTCCTTATTGTTCGTTCGGCAAAGCCAGTTCTTCTGAGAGAAGTTGTCATGTGAGTTAAGGTGAGCTGAGAGAGCTACCTTCCATTGTAAAACCTTTAATTCTTATACTCTTTCCCTCCTTGTTTGTCCTATGGAGAGGGGAGGGTTCTCTTCCCTCCCTTTGTTCTTCCTACCCATATTATACGTACAATATCTGATTTCTTTTGGTAATGTATTTCTTCCAACAAATACTCTCTATTGTGTCCACTTGTTTATGATTATACTGCGGGTGGGTTTGGTGCTTTTTTTTTAATCAACAAGATAGGCCCCAGTGGCAGGGCAACCAACCAGCTCAAGACAATCAGTTCTGTGAAAGGCTTGAATTTGCGCAACTTTGAGTTGTATGCAAATTTTGGGCTCTGAAATTTGTGCAAATTTCCTGAGCTTAAAAAAAAACCTCATGCAAATTGTGGCCCATTTTAAAAGCAGAAATCTGTGTGCTGGCTCAACTTGTATCAAATTGAGTCGGCACCAGCATGGGGAAAATGGAATGGAATCTGGAGGGCTGAGTTGGGAAAATCCACTGGATTTGCACCCTCCAAAATGATTCCTCACACATCCCTAGGTCACAATTTTCATACCTCCAGTCCATACAGCTCAAATGGACAGGGATGCAGTGGTCTACACTGGTCACACAAGGATCTAAATGCTGAATGGGAACTGGAGTGCACAGCTTATGGCTGCTTTTTCCCATTTGGGAAAGTGAGCAATGCTTTCTTCTTCATGACAAAAGGAAAGAAATGATCTGACCAAGTGTTCAGCTATATGAACTGAAATGCATTCAGGACAGAAGGATGGTTACTAGCCTTTAAAAATCATGGCTATTTCACTGGGATAGCCATGATACTAAATAGTAATGCATTCTCCAAATGGATAATAAGAGAACTATTTCATTGGCAATACGCAATCAAATAAATGGGGTGGTGTTTTGCAAATAATGGAATGATTCTAGGTAGGTGCAAAACACATGTGAACAGGGCAGGGAAGTCTCTGCAATCCGGTATGCAGAGGCGCCACAGTGCTATAATATGTATCTTTGTCATGGTATAATTTTTAAATCCTATTGGCTGTTCTTTTCATATTCCCTACCTGAAGATATAATCAGCAGATTCTGACAATCATCTCCACAGCGGTTAACCACCATATCATGTACAGAGGATTATGACTTTAGGAAAGGAATAAGCAGCAGGAGTAGATGAAGTCTTAATAACAAACATTCTGTTGTCATTCACATGCCCTAAGATGATGATAAATAAATTTGCCCCTGAGGTTTTTAAAAGATGCATATGTTGCAATATACCCTGGTAAGTGCTTTGCCAAAATATAAAGCAGAGGCATTCAGTGGTCTTTTTAAGCTATACAATATAGCATTCCCAACCATTCCTTCCTTTGTTTTAACTTAAGTTAACTTGTATCTTAATTTCCTCATTAAAGCAGCTATACAAACTAAGCCCCTGCAAAGATTATATTTGTAAAGCCTTTGAGACAGAACTGAAACAGAGTCATGTTTCATTAAATGTGTTATCAGGGAATGATTATTAGAATGTTACTAGCAGCTGCCCAAGTTGCTTTCTCTTGAGCTGAAATTTCTCAGAAGACATTTTCCTAGGGAAAAAAAATCTGAGATTTTTCTTTTACTCACCCCTCTTAGAAAAAGAAGGCAACTTTTGCAGAATTTTCTCTGAATATTCCCCACCATTTTTAGAGTAGCAGTCACCATTTCCCCATCATAATGCTATGTTGGGGCATTGGGGAGGATGCAACATAATTTCTGTGGATGCCACTTGCAGCAGCAGCAAAAACAACCAACCAACCAACCAACAAAAAACCCTTAGGAAAAAAGAAAGACACCAAGCTACTTCCACTGCTAATGGTAAGCTCCACCACCATGAAACCATTAGAGAATTTATCCTCCTCCTGGAGAAATTTGGGGAAATCCCCCTCCCCCATTTCTTTACCCACAAATCGGGTGGAAATTTTGAGAGGCCCTTTGCTCATAACTCCTCTTCAGCCCTAGACCCAAGAAAAGGGCTCAGACATGCCTGAGTTACATGTCACTTTGTAAAATCCATCAGCAATCCGTCGTGAACTGAGATATTTCTGATAACAGCAACACATGAACCAATGAACCTCCTCCCTCTTCCCTTCCTGTTTCTTTCAGGTCATTTCTGCTTTGTGTATTCCTTGAACATGCACACACAGAACTTCATATACAGAAAAATGCTTCACAGCTTGATTAACAGATTTAAATTAAATTGAACTAGTTGAATACATTTAAGTTCATCTACAGCATTATGATGGTTTTACCACTCTTTGATTGGGGAGTGCATTTTATCTATTGTTGGAGGTGGGATTTGTCCTTTCTCCCAGGATATGTCTTAGTATAAATGTTCTGTTTAACTCAAAACAATATGGTTGGATAAATGATAGACTAGGGAGGCAAAGAAGGACAGACAAGACAACAGGCTAGAAAATCTGTGTCAGGGTGGGAAAGGAGTCCCCTTGCCTAGGGCAGGGTATGAGGAGGAGAGTGTTTGAAATCACTCAGTGGCAGCAGCCACCACTCACTGAGGCCCTTGGGAGCACTGACCTACAAATGGGAAACAGTAAACTAGGGACAACCAGGGAAAATGCTGGTCCGTGGGAATATAGAAAGAGAAGGGAGATGTTGGTAGCTCCATCAGGGCTATAAAGAGCATAGCGCTAGGCTACATTTTAATATTCTTTTTCCAGAGTAAGATGATCTGTTGTGGTGGGACTGAGAAAATATATCTAAAATGAAGTGTAGGGACTTCATTTCCAGGTGAGAAGAGGGGGAAAGTAGAAGGATGAACGAAATAAGAGGTGAACAGGGATTGACCATGGGTTGGATCCAGATTTAGTCATACTTAGAGTAGACCCATTGAAATCAAATTTAGCTCCCATTGATTCCAGTGGGTCTACTCTAAGTATGACTAACTCTGGATCCAACCCCAAGTCTATTTTAAAGACTTAGTTATATTTAACAAACAAAGTTTTTGTTTTAAATTTCGGTTGTTATTATTGTCAGCCGCCTTGAGCACCATTTCCTTGGTAGAAAGGCAGGGTCCCAGGGTGTGTGTGTGTGTGTGTGTGTGTGTGTGTATATATATATATATATATATATATATATAATCAAAGTGCTAGAAAACTTGCCTGTTATACATTCAGTAGTGACAAAACCTAACAAAATAAAGAAGTATATACACTGCCTACCAGCAACTGTGTGATATCTTTTTAATTTTGAAGGATGCTTTTGCCATTTGATTCTTTTCTCTAGCATTGTTATGGAGCATTACCCTGTAGCTACAATTCATAATAGGGCCAAACTGGACGTGATGTTAGTTATGTTATTTGGCCTTATGTTGTTGTTGTTGTTGTTGTTGTTTTTAGCAAATGGCCTGTGCATATGTTTGTGTTGTGTGTGTAGATGGATAGGGACTGTAGCATGGGGGTGAGGGAAGGAGGCTTTTATCCTTTGCCCCAGCCAAATAACTCCCCTTGAGCCTGCTATTCATGATGGCTGTAGATCTCCCTTTTGCGCCAGTGCGAGCTTTCCTCCCACTGCAAATAACAGGCATGGGAGATGCTAATTTGGACTGAGACCACAGTGGAGGAAAGGGGTTAAAGCCTCCTCCCCATGTTATAATCCTGATCAGGCTTCTCCCACCCACTCATTGCAGCTTAAAAACCCAAAAACCCATGCAAGGCCAGTGTGAAGAACAACATGTCTAGCTTGGCCCTTAATTGTTCTGCATTCTGGGGAGAAAGTGGGTAATTTTTTTCTTTTCTTATTTTGGGAACAAGACAGTTTGCCAGCAACACTGCCTAAAGCAGAAAGTGTGAACCAAGAGCATTCACTGTGATCTGAAAACCACACTGAACATCATCACACAAGTGTCAGCAAGACAAATCTGCCTATAGTTGAATGGAATGTCTGTTAGCTTAGCACCTGGTTACCTTTCCAGCAATCACATGTAGGAGTGTCCTGGGGAGAGAAGCTCCTTCCTTCTTCCTGTGCGTAGGCAAAGCATACCTTACGAAGTTCTGAGCTGCACCAAACTCTGCAACCAATGAACTACTCAACCTGAGAGTAGTAGTTTTCCGAGACCAGATGGGCTGGGAGTAGAGTAAGCAGAGAAAGTTTACCTCCTGCCAGCCAGCACATCTCGTTCCCCTGCATGCTTCTTCCTTTCATACACCAGCGGGCCATGTGGCTTCAATATCTACTTTGCCTTGCAGAAGAGACTGGAGGAGGGACAGAAGAAATGGATTATAACTGAAACCTGGTTATTAAAAAGTACCCGCCTTCACTTCTGCCATGCTAGCAGGGTTATTTTTAAATCCAGAGAGACCCAAATGAAACAATGTATTTCCAAATTCTCTCTCCTTTCTCCACAGTGGCGGGGTGGGGTGGTTTATTTTAAACACTCCTACTAACTTGTTCTTTGGCAAAACTACAATTAGAGGGTTGTATCCAATGTTAGTCTAACTTAAGTACCATTTATTTCAATCAGTCTGTTCTAAGTAGGACTAACACTGAATACAACCCAGACAGTTCTGGCTGTATACAAAAATATGAGAAGGCTGGAACATGCTTTACAGACTGGTATTCATGTGTCTCCCTTATTTCTTTGATGACCTTCTGCTTTCCTGAATGTTGACAAAGGGGGCTTTCAGATGAGTCTTTCATTATGCAATTGCCCTGCGTCATTCACAGAATTATGTGGGTCCAGCTGATGTCATCCTGTGTTCTCCCGCTTATTCTTCTATCAGTTCCTCACCAGAGAAAATCCATTAACAATTGAAAGATGGAAGAGCTCCATAATGTCTTTTTATTGGTAGTGCTGTTAGGAGCTGTCTGTCTGGAAGTACCCATAGGTATTGCTACTGATTTCTAGGGCAGTGCTACCAAAAGCTTCTGGGATAGCCATTCAGAAAGGCATCTTCATCTGGAAGTTCCAACTGATTAGGTCCTATTTATTTTTCAAGTCTAATTCCTACATTCTTATTATGTATGTGCTATCTTCAGATGGCTGTGCAACCAACACCTTTATTTTAACCATTTAATTAATTAGACCACATATGAGTGTTCCCATGTGCTTTGCAGACCTATATATCCCTACTGTCCCTGTGAGAAGGCCATTATTATTCCCATTTCACAGGTTGATGATCTAACAGCTGGTCACCTGCTCAAGATGACCAGGAGTTCCTCACAGACAGAGCTCAGGTTTGACTGCAGGACATCCAGCATGCTATCAGCTACATTGGCTCAAAATAGGTAGGGATACAGTTTTCCACTACTAGGTTGTTAAAATTTTCAGAGGGGTAGCCATACAAACAAAAAAAGACCCCAAGAGTCTTGTGGCATCTTATAGAGCAACCTTCCCTAACCTGGTATCCTGAGCAGATGTGTTGGACTGCAGCTCCCATAATTCCCAGCTAGTATGGTCAATGGCCATGCTGACTGGGAATTTTGGGAGTTGCAGTCCAACACATCTGCTCAGGATACCAGGTTAGGGAAGGCCGTTATAGACTAACAAATTTATTGCAGCGTAAGGTCTCATGGACCCAGTCCACTTAGAATCATAGAGTCATAGAAAAGTAGAGTTGGAAGGGGCCTACGAGGCCATCGAGTCCAACCCCCTGCTCAATGCAGGAATCCAGGTCAAAACATCCCTGACAGATGGCTGTCCAGCTGCACCTTGAATGCCTCCAGAGTGGGAGATCCCACCACCTCCCTAGCTAGTTGGTTCCATTGTCTTATTGCTCTAACAGTCAGGAAAATTTTTCTGATGTTTAGGTGTGTAAAGGATTGAGGCCTACTCAGGCTTGAGTTTGTTGAAGCCTGAAGGCCCAAACACTTCCCTCGATTAGTTGAAGCCTGAAGGCCCAAACACTTGGATGGAAGGGGGAGTTTGAGAGTTTTAGTTCACCCAATAGAAGTTAAAAATTAGTTCTCCTGTGCAAGGTCACATGGTTATAACCTTCCATTCCTGGGAAGACTATATATGTGTGAGGTGTGGTCAGCTAGCAGCAGTGGGAGCCTGACTGCAGAAGCAGAAAGAGCAGAGAGAGAAGCAGAGAGGGAGAGACTGGCTGCATAGGAGATAGGTAGTCTGAAGTTAAACTAGAGAACGTTGGATTGTTTGTTTGTTTTTTTCATACTTGCTTTTGGATTATAACCACTCTATTAAGTAAATACCCTAATATTATAAGTAAAGTGCTGTTGTTTACCCTGAGAGTTTGGAGTGACTTATTCACCACGTCTACAGCCTACACCCATGCTATCGGAAGCTGTAAAAGGACTTGATCTCCTGGAACGGGAGGGGCTTTGAGGAGAGGCAGAGATCTCCCAAAGGCAGGTTAAGGGGTCCCTGCAGTAGCGGAACCTTAACAAGGTGGAATCTGGGTTCCTGTAACTTGAGCCCATTATTCCGTGTCCTGCAAACTGGGATGATCGAGAAGAGATCCTGGCCCTCCTCTTTGTGACAACCCTTCAAGTACTGGAAGAGTGCTATCATATCTCCCCTCAGTCTCCTCTCCTGAAGGCTAAACATGCCCAGTTCTTTCAGTCTCTCCATCATGCACTTCATCAAATGCATGATGGCCTCATGCCTCAATTGGCAGGATTGTTCAAATATTCATTGTTAAACAATTCATCATGTTGATTCCTAATGGGCTATGACTAGTTACTTTTTGTGTTTACTTTTCCATCAAGCAACTATACTTATTAAAGGAAGTAGCCTGGTTCACACATATCACTAATTCATGGTTTATTTAAACCATGGTTTCTTGCCAAACCAGGGTTTGTCTGGCAGATGATTGAATGAACCATGTTTTGTTTTGTTTTGTTTTTTCTCCTTCACTTGCTTCCTCCCTCCCTATATCCCAAATGCCTTTGTGGTGCTATAGTACTGATGTGTAGAGCAGCGGTTTTGCGCGTGTAAGGGCGAGATAAAGAAGAGGCAGACACAGGGTATATGGTTTCAAATCAGGGCCACATTTATTGAATTGAAGATCTGTGAAGGGTGAAGTGCGGTTCTAACCTAGCCCGGCCCTTGGCCGGGAAAAAAGACCAATATTTGGCGAATGCATCCTAACTGAACTGGAGGCGGGATTGTCCGCCACCGGCCAGTTGCCCTCCATGTGGAGCTGGAGGGCCTTACCATCGTCACCTTACTTTGGCGCCTCCAGGCTCCCAAAATAGGTGAGAAAGGTAAAACCCCAAAGGCGTCCCAATCTCCCTCGTGCCAAGCCTCCTGGCGTTGGCGAGGGCAGCCTTGGGTAAACGTCAGTCACCTTGAAAGGTGCCACTGGATGATCACCATAACCCTAATTGTTCCTGCCTAAACCCGCACTTCCCGCCAATGCGACCAATTTAGCTAAGATCCCCCTGGCGGGATCACAATCGAATTCAAAAATTCCCATACCCTGCTTCACAGTGTAGAGTAGGCGAAACACGCCCAATGCCCCGGCCAATTGGGACAATGAGCCAAAATTCCTACTCGGCCCCCAGGAAACGGGCGGCCAGAGGAGCCTACACTGCTCAGAGGGCGGGAGTGGAGGGAGCTGGAAAAACACAGGAGCAAAGAGGCTGAAGGCGGGAACCCAGGAGCTTAAATAAGCTCTTACCTGGGTCCCCGCCCTTCTGAGCCATTGGCTCTTCCCGTGACCTACCAGACCAGGTGCCTGCCTCCTCTCTCCTCCCCCACGCGCAAGCCTTCTCCCTGTTTCCACATAGGGGCCATTGGAAGTTCTTTGCGCGTGTAAGGGCGAGATAAAGAAGAGGCAGACACAGGGTATATGGTTTCAAATCAGGGCCACATTTATTGAATTGAAGATCTGTGAAGGGTGAAGTGCGGTTCTAACCTAGCCCGGCCCTTGGCCGGGAAAAAAGACCAATATTTGGCGAATGCATCCTAACTGAACTGGAGGCGGGATTGCCCGCCACCGGCCAGTTGCCCTCCATGTGGAGCTGGAGGGCCTTACCATCGTCACCTTACTTTGGCGCCTCCAGGCTCCCAAAATAGGTGAGAAAGGTAAAACCCCAAAGGCGTCCCAATCTCCCTCGTGCCAAGCCTCCTGGCGTTGGCGAGGGCAGCCTTGGGTAAACGTCAGTCACCTTGAAAGGTGCCACTGGATGATCACCATAACCCTAATTGTTCCTGCCTAAACCCGCACTTCCCGCCACAGGGAGAGACAAGCTATCGCTTAGTCGAATCTCCCCCACCTGCACGATAAAAGAGCGAGCAGGGCCCTTCGCAGATCTCCAATAAATATATCATTGCCAATATCGGATAGGTGAACCCCATCCGGCCGATACAGCTCCCTCCGGGCCAAGGTTATATTGGGATGGGGAATACAAAACCCGATCCCACCTATGGCCCTACAAATTTCGCCGTTCACCTTCCTAACCGCCCTATTCAAGGCCTTAGGCCAACTGAGGCGCGGTATGATGAACGACCATAATATCCGAACCCCCGGCCACCGGTGTCGGATGGATGCTATGTCGCATAGCACCTGGAGAATCAGGGCCTTGCCTTTCAGCAAGCCCAAGTCATTCCCCCCCAAATGCAGTACCAGGACATCTGGGGGGGACGAAAACTGGTCAGTCCGGAACAAACTGTGGAGGAGGTGCTGCCATCTCATGCCTCGGCGACCCATCCAATGGACGTCCGCCGAACGCTCGACCGCCAGGTGAGACCCAAAGCCCGTATTGGCGGCTCGTTTTGCTGCCCAGTACACCATACTGTGCCCGCAAATCAGCACACGGACAGTCCTGCCTCCACTCCGGTGACCTGGAAGAAAAACACAGCCCACAGCAGTACCTTCAAGGCAACTCTCGCACATAGGCCCGGTAAGACCGGGACCTCCAACGACCCATTGCTTGAACCTTTTCCTGAGAAAACCCCAATTCTGCTGCAGTAGATGCAGCACCGATCCGGAAGGAGTGGGTTCCAAAGTGCAAATGGGCCCAACCTGCCGCCGCCAGGGCGGACTTCGTTACTGACCAAAATTGAAACTTGGTTAATGGCGCACCATCTTGATGGCAAAACAAACTGCCATCAGCAATACCCTGTATAGCCACAAATGCATGTAGGGCCTTAACAGGGCACAGCTCTGTCATTGATCCTGCGTGTAGCAATATGATAGACCCTTTACCCAACTGGTCAGTCTTGGATCTTCTCACTTTTATTGTCGCCCACAAGGCATGCAGGGAAAGGTCCAAAAATTGTAGGGCGCGTGCAGATCCATCCAAGCGGGATTGCACCACCAATTCAGAGATGCGAAGAGCGCCGAAAAAAGCCGTCAAGGCTGTTGCATGAAATAAAACCGCCTCATAAGGAGAACGGCAGACTGTAGGCCATTGTTCATGGAGCTTGAGTAAAACCTCGGGTGACACCGGGGTCCTCGAGTCAGGTGGACGAGGGCACACCCTGGACCATCCTGCCAGGATTCTTTTTACCCTAAAATCATTTGAGTTATCGTGAATACCCTGTGTCTTGGCCAAAAGGACAAGGCAGCTAATTTCCCTCGAACAGTCTTAACTGATGACCTACTCTGCAATTTGGAAATGCAGAACTGCATAAGGTGTTCGACTGGCACCGGCCACAACATTGGGAGGCAGACAGCCGCTCTAAAGGCAGCGAAATCCCTACCTGAACGCATATAGGCCTCCTGCGTGCTTGGGGCTATTGAACACCAAATTGCTTGTGAAGCAGCTGTTCGCCAATCTGCCAAAGATAATCTGGCATCAAGACAGGGGACTGCTGGGCCCATGGGGCAAGGGCCCGAAATCTCTGCATCTGGTTCCTGGACAAGGCGTCTGCGATGCCATTGTCGAGGCCGGGTGTGTGTCGCGCCCTGAGCAAAATATTGCACTTCAAAGTATGCAGTATAAGTGCTCTGACTAAAGACATAACTCTGGGGTTCTTTGAAGACATAGTGTTCAATATCTGCACTGTAGCTTGATTGTCACACCAAAAATGTACAACTGAGTTACCCCAAAGGTCTGCCCATAGATGGACGGCCACGTAAATTGGAAACAGCTCTAGAAAAGTAATGTCTTTACATAACCCGGAACCCAGCCATGCCCCGGGCCATGGCGCTGCGCACCACTGATCTTGAAAAATAACTCCGAATCCCATAGCACCGGAAGCGTCTGACTGAACCTGAAAATTTGCCTGGAGCAACAGCTCTCGCCTCCAAAAAGAAACACCATTGAATTGAGTTAAAAATTGTAACCAAACATGAAGATCATCTCGCATTGCAGCCGATACACAAATTCTGTGGAATGGGCGTTTCAGACCCCGCATGGCTGCACATAAACGGCGTAAAAATGCCCGCCCTGGAGCGACCACTCTGCATGCAAAATTGAGATGACCAACAATGCTCTGTAAATTGCGTAACGTAATTTTTGAATGTTGCAATACAACGGAAATGCGCTCAATTATATCGACTAGTTTTTCTCTTGGGAGGCGGGAACACTGCTGCACTGAATCTAATTCTATTCCAAGAAAACTGAGTGTGGAAACGGGACCCTCAGTCTTCTCGACTGCCAACGGAACACCCAGCTCAGAGGCCAAGTTATTAAACTGGTCCATCAAGAATGCACATTGCTCAGAGCAGGCTGGGCCTGCGAACAAAAAATCGTCCAAATAGTGGACAACCTGTTCGAGGCCTGTCCTGTTCCTCAAGGCCCAATCAAGAAAAGAGCTAAAACGTTCAAAGGCAGAGCACGATATGGAGCAGCCCATTGGCATGGCTCTATCGAAGTAAAATTTTCTTTGGAAACAAAACCCAAGAAGGTCAAAATCATCGGGGTGGACAGGCAGCAATCTAAATGCTGATTTAATATCGCACTTTCCCATGAGGGCTCCAGTACCGCAGGAACGAATCATATCAACTGCGGAATCAAATGACGCATACCGGACAGAACAAAGGTGTTCCGGTATAGCATCATTCACTGAGGCACCCATGGGAAAGGACAAGTTATGAATCATGCGAAACTCACCCGGGGCCTTCTTAGGAACTATTCCCAAAGGCGATATGCGTAGGGAGGGCATGGGTAACGAAGAAAATGGGCCCAACACCCTCCCCGCACGCACTTCTTTATCAATTTTGGTTTGGACTATGTACTCTGCCTCAATAACTGATTTTTGATTACGGGACATCATGTGCACATGAGGACCTTGATATGGAATTCTGAAACCATATCTGAAACCACTTAGCAAGTAATTGGCATCAGGCTTGTTGGGGTACGTAGACAGTAATGCAGCTAGCGTATGTAATCTAATTGGGCTGGGGCCCTTTTGTCGAAGGGTGTTGGCCAGTCCCGTGTTGCCGCTTGGGCCCTGCACCCTTGAAACCACCCCTTGAGCCCCGCAAACGAAAACAGGATACTGATGTGTGGGAGCCTCCACAGACTGCACATGCATGCTTGTATGGACACTCCGTGCGCCCACAGTGCCCTTTGTAGGCATAATCCCAGCACGCCTGGTGGGGCTGAACCGCCTGCCCCGTGGAAGCACGGGGGTTGAAGGCAGGCGCTCCCTTGGACAAAACATGACCACTCTCAGACCTCTCACCTGAAATAGGCCTGGCAGGGATCATGTATTCTAACCACAAATCATGATCTTTCTTGTCCCATCTTATGTCATCATGAAAGGCAGCCTTTTTCCTAAACCCTTCATCGTATGCTAACCAAGCGCCACCCTCAAAGCCAGAATAAGCCCGATAAATTATATCTAGGTATTTGGTAATGGTAGCTGCTCGATCGGGAAACTGCTGCTGAATGATACCCATATAAATGATAAACCCTGGCAACCAATTGGCCCAATTGCGGGCTGGTTTTTTGCACTTTACTGCCTCTTGGTCTTTTTCACTGGTTTTATCATTATCAGCAGTTTCATTTTCTCTTGTCAGGAGGGAGAAAATATCAACATATTCACCACGGATTATTTTCTCCTTGGTTGCAGGGGCCAAATGGTATCCCAACGGAAAGGAGGGGGCGCCAGAGGGCATGGCGCCCGCTCCTACGCGAGGGTAATGATCTACCATATCAACTGTGGAGTGCATTTTAGACTCGGTCACAGTATGGCCCCGCGGGCCAGACCACACCTTTACACATGCCTTCTTCACCTGAGAAGACTCCCCGTCACTATCTACCCTGCATGCATGATGATCAAAGAGGCTGAAGGCGGGAACCCAGGAGCTTAAATAAGCTCTTACCTGGGTCCCCGCCCTTCTGAGCCATTGGCTCTTCCCGTGACCTACCAGACCAGGTGCCTGCCTCCTCTCTCCTCCCCCACGCGCAAGCCTTCTCCCTGTTTCCACATAGGGGCCATTGGAAGTTCTTTTTGTTTGTTTTTTTACAGCTTTTGCTTGCTGCCTCTGTAGCTCCTGAAAATGGAGTTGCATTTTTCATAATGGTGGATGGTACATGCCACAGCCTCTCAAGGGTTAATTAACCCACAATGGGCTGTTGTGTCATTCAAACCAGGTCACCATGATAACCCAGAATTCAACAACCCATACCATCGGTTAGTGTTATGTGCAAACCAGGCCAGATTTCTTGGGGTGTGGTGTGGTTTGTAAGCCTATAGGCAGGACTTTGTGCTTGCTTTTCTCATGAAATGGCAGCTAGCTAATTAAAGGTGCTTAGCTGTTACTATATTCTAGAGGTGAGAAATGCAGATATCTTTGATCTAGCAGAGATGCCTACTAATGGAAGAGGGGAAGATACATTTTTTTTCTGATTCCCCATCAGTCCCTGTGCTAATCCCCACACTGTCCCACTGCCCCCAACCCTCCAGAACAGTTTTGAGGGGCACAGGGGAGAACTGGGAAAAGTTGCTTTCCCCGACTTCTATTAGTGGCCTCTAGGAGTACTCTTTCTGTGAGCAGAACTCTACTCATATGATCTTATGATCCAACTCACTGGGAATGATCCAATGGTGCCACAACACTAGCACCATTGACATTACGCCAACATAAACCAAAGCCAGTGTAACATCAATAGTGCTTGATAGTGTGATGGGTTCCTGGAAAATCCATCATGTTAGCAAGTGCTATTGATGTAATGCAAGTGGTACAATGTCAATACCACTAGCACCATGTCACCGTTGGATCCTTCCCATTGTTTCTAATCATAATTAGTCAATTTTCTGAACAGTAAATACATCTAAATATCTGTGAATGCGGAAATAGTATCTCTTTCCCAATCAGAGAGCAATAAAGCATGCAGCTTCTTTCTATCACTTATCTGTAAATCTACTCTATGAAAAAAGACAAGCAGCTCTGTTCATTGTGAGCGCAATATATACTTGGTGAAAGGTTATAGCTCCTTTTTACTAAGTACACAGTTGCAGAACTCAAGAGATCACTGGTTAAATATTTTCTGTACCATCTTGAGACTCATTTAAGGGGCCTGAAAAGGAAAGAAGGAGCTGGCAAATGACCTTTGTGTTAAGTAATCCATTGATTGTGTGCAAAGGAGAAACTGGAGAGGATATTTCTAAGCATTTAATGTAAGAATGTTTAAGCTGCTTTTGCCATTGCATTGTGGTCCATGCAGTTTCCCACTTAAGGGAAAGTAAGAGCTCCCACCAACTGGTGCTTGGTCTCAGGCATTTTCCTTCCACTGATGTATTTAAAATTGGGGTGTATTAAAGATACGATTGCAAAATATTTTAAAACCAAAATATGGGTTTTTGTATAATTTGAGGCATGTACCCTGCTGAATGTGTTTTGATTTAATACTCTGCATATCTCCATCTGGCCATGCTGGTTATATGAGTGGCTCTCACTTAATGTTACACAAAATCTGAACTGATATAGGATTGGCCTATATTTTGGATTTAGCCTTTTTTTTTTTGCTTAAACCTAAACTGCAATATATTGTCAATTTGAATAATTAAAATTACAGGCTGGTTCAGAAGCTACTTTATGAGACTGACTCCCTTCATTGACATCAATGCAGAAGCTGTTCTGTGCAGTTGATCTCTGTATGGGCATTAAAATCTACACGCACGGAAAAGATTGGTGATGTTGGGGGATGCATGTTGAGTCCCCATTGCATTAATAGAATATAGCCTAGCTCTTTGGCATGAGAGTCTGCTTTAGTAAAAAGCTATCGGGAAAAGAAAAGAAAAAATGTTTGACAATATGCACCCACTTGAAAAAATGAGCAAAACATACTGCATACATTTCTACCATTCATGCAAACACATGAATGGGGGCATGCATACAAAAATGTGTACATTTGAAAAATGTACACAAAAATACCTATGCATTTCTGTGCAGGGGGGAAAAAACTTATATGGAGCTGGGATGGAACAAGCTTGGTATTAGAAAACTGAGAACCTTGATGAGATTGAGATCTTCAGATTCGCTCTTTCCTACCCACAATCTGATCCCAGCAGTTATGGTACCATTCAGAACAGCATGGTTCTGTGAAGGAAGGGCAAAACAGTGCCAAACAGCTCCCCTTTTCTGTTAGCAGGAGCCTCCAAAGACCCTTCTGTTCATGGAAGGACTCCTTTTGTACATGGAAGAGCACCACAGAAAATACCCCATTATTTCCACAGTACTGCAGCTATCATGGTTTTATGGAACTGGGCTGTACAACATCTTAGAAATGTAAGCACAATATACTTCCAAGGGAAAAGGATACTGCAGAATCACAGCATTGGAAAGGATGAGTGGGCAGGGGAAGGAGAGGCAGAAAGGATGATGAAGAACCCTAACGTACTATGGAATTGCTACTTGTTCCAGGGTAAGGAATGTGATGAAGTAGGCTCATTTCACCAAAGCTAATCTCACAATGAATTTGAACATTTTAAGGTGTCACAAGACTGTGTTGTTTCTACATGTTTGTGCACATGAACAAATGTTTTACTTCACTGACATTCTACTTGGCAGCAGGTGGCCATTAGGTACTGTGTAACTCTAGGTTTTTAGGACATGTAGCCATGCTGCGTCTGCAGGAAAGCATAATTGCAGGGTAGGCCCATTATTGTTGTTACATAT
This sequence comes from Shinisaurus crocodilurus, assembly GCA_021292165.1. Lineage (NCBI taxonomy): Eukaryota > Metazoa > Chordata > Lepidosauria > Squamata > Shinisauridae > Shinisaurus > Shinisaurus crocodilurus. The sequence goes on from CM037877.1 coordinate 47,281,145, forward strand.
ATATAGGATATCCACGCATATGGCACTTTACAAAAAAATGAGAGGATACCCCCCCCCCCCCCGAATATCCTTAACTCTTGGAATGGAGGATAATTCCTCTGGGCCCTCCAAGGCTAAAATCAGTGTGATGTTATGCTGGACCCATGGGTCAAGAACAAATTGCCACAGATTTCCTACAAAGCAAAAGTGAAGGGGGACCTTATAGCGCAACATGGGCAGGTGGGGTGTGGGAGCCAAACTACACACACACACACACACACACACCTTCCTTCTGTAAACTCTGCTATTAACTATGCAATCCTGTACATGTCTACTCAGAAACCCTTTGGGTTCAACGGCAATTGGAATTTGTGGGTTTTATTTCTAAGTAAACCAGCATGGGATTGCAGCATCAACTATTTTTCTCCTTGCAGGGCTCCATGACAAGGAGTAACCCCTCCTAGGAGGAAAAATAGATTTCAGGGGGAGAAACATGGGCATGGATAGTGATCAGTTTTCTTTTTTGCCAACCAATGCAGCACTTTAAGTCTTCCACTCCCGTCAAAACCGAAGTTGGGTTGTCTAGCTATAGTATTAGGAAATTGTCTTGAGTTCAAGTCCAGGTCTACAACCATGTAGTTTGCTTTAATTCAATCTATCACCAAATGCAATGCTGTTGGTTTTGAATCTGCTTTCAGCAAACCAGTACAACTCATATAGTGCACAGGTTCCACTTTCAGCTCCGAATTTGAAGCTTAATGCAGGTTACAATAGAAAGAGTCATTAGTTAGCTGGCAGAGTTTCCAGAAGGTGGTTTAAGGAAATGTTATACTTAAATATGAAGACAAAGGTCACATGCGAGAGATGCTTGAGCTTGTAATGCGTTCATCATGTTGCACACGTCTCTTAATCGCATACACTGGGAATCCACAGGGAGTTGGTAAGTATGTATCTGTGACTTATTACTCTAGCACAGCACTATTATATTTTAGTTTTTAGCATTTTTAAAGAGTGGGTAATAGTTATGAGAGATGAAGAACTTGGAATTAAGTACTGTAGTTATACACAGAAGGATAATTTGGATTTGATAAATTACACTGTGCATGTTAACTAATAACACAAAAAAATGTAAGTAGCATCTTACCCAGTATAAAGAAGAGGTAGCATCATTATTAATGTCTAAACTATAGTGTGTCTCACACAGGATTATAGTAAAGGTCAGACCATGTTTCGCTGAATTAAAAGCTATTCTGAGCTATAGCATTCCTAATCAACTCGGACCAAAAGGTGCATAGATCAGTTATAATGAGGCGCAGCGAATTTAAATAAACTACATGGTACTGTATAGTGATTTATAAATGCACTGTGGTATCCTTTTAACTCATTAGCTGTGAATGATACTACTATATGTATTCTCCCCTATTTTCTGCTGTGTAACTATTTTTAATCACATAATTTCTTTGGGAATTTCTTTATGCTATTTTCTTTTACTATGTTCAGATGTAAAATATGAGCAACCGAACCCTTTATGCAGAAGTATTTGCATTTAATCTGGTTTAGTCCTTCTGAGGTAAATGGTACTAAATGAGCTTAAACTGTTGAAAGCCTGCTTAAGTGGTTTGTCAATTAGTTTTATTTCTTCCAGTGATTGGCACTGCCTGATTAAAGGAAAACCTTGTTTCTGAACACTGGGAAACATCTTTCCTTTTTCCACAGAAAACTCCCAGAGACCCAAAGCAGTACACCAGTTTAGATGTTTAAATTGTACACATGTGAAAAGTTGAGCTCCTTACACTTTTAGCACTCTAGGACAGCCTTCTCCAACCCAGTGCCCTCCAGACAGATGTGTTGGACTACAAGTCCCATATTCCCAACCAGCATGATATACTGGCTGGAGATAATAGGAGTTGTACTCCAACACATCTGGAAAGCACCAGGTTGGGGAAGACTGCTCTAGGGTGCAGTGTAGGTTGATAAGTGCATATTGCACCGTGTTTGCCTCTGCACCAGAATGTCCTTCTTGGTTCGTATTCTCTGTTCTCTGTTCTTCTTCATGGTTCCTATTCCAGTCACTGAAGTTTTCTTCATCTTGTTATCCTTGCCTTCCATTTACCTATACTTGTGGTTCTGCTTTACAGAATCTGACTACCTGATGATTTCTACTTCATTCTGTGACCACAGAAACTCCTTGATACCAGGGCAGATTTTCCAGAGGAGGGCAAAGATCTCTTCTCGGTCATCCCAGTTTGCAGGACACGGAATAATGGGCTCAAGTTACAGGAACCTAGATTCACCTAAACAGGAAAAATTTCCTGACTTGACAATAGACAAGAATTCCTAGGGAGGTTTGGGCTCTCCCACTCGACATCACACTGGACCTCGCGAGTCTTCTTTGCCAATCTGCATGGCAGGGGTTGGCTCGTGCCTTGTAGGCACTACTCTACTTTCATGATTCATGATCTAATTAGAACCCAGATCGATTTTAACCCACACCTCCTCTGCCAATATGTTCCCATCACTCATTTGGAAAAGAAAGATTTATGCAAGAAATGATTGCATATATTGGCTGTCAAGTCCTTACTAATTGTGTTGACACAGGAGTCTAGAGTTGAAGCCCTCCTGAATATTTTGGACTGGACACTGGAAAAACCAATTAAGTCAGTGGATTTGCTCTCAAGCAATGATGCACCCAGAGCCTGCATAATGGTTTTGTACTGTGCTACTATATCACATCTGGTGAGGGTGTGTGTTTGTCAGCACTATGGTATGGTCTCATGCTACTGCACTGGCACAACACTCTAGGCAAGCTCACAATACAGTGACACAACTTCTCCCTGAAACTAAACTTATTTTCATAGTGGCTGTGAAGGAACAGAATTGTCTTCCATTTTTGTATTTACTTTGGTTTTAGGATATTATGGGATTAAACCTTGTGCGTGTATGTGTGTCATTTTCAGCCAAAGGGTTAATAATTTAGAGGTCAAATGTTTAGTTAGAATGTAGAGATCAGGAGATTCGCTCAAGAAATTATAACGTACATCAGAAGGTCAGAGGAAGGGAGGGAAAAAAATTGATTCAGGAAATAGAAATGTAGTTTATAGAAATGTAGGTTGCAGAAATGAACAAGAAACGGCTCTTGTGATTGGTTGGAATTGAGGGAGGGAGAAAAACAATTTTAAGAGATAAAAGCCTAAGGCAGAGGGGCAGAAAAGGCTGAGAGAAAAAGAGAAGGATGGAAAGAAGGCCAGAGTTTCTGGAAGTGGAAGACTGAGAGAGCCAGAGCAATGACAGTAAGATATTGTTTGACTAAGGGACCTGGATAAATAGTGATGCAATTCAGTTAGGTTAACTGGATGTGTGTTTATCCTTGATTGTTTTATTACCCTATTGCTCATATGGGTTTTGTTTGTTTGTTTTGTGGTGTGTGTGTGTGTGTGTGTATCTATTTAGATTTTAAACCTTTTTCTTATTAACATTTCTCTTCAGTAAAATTTTGAACTTTGTTATTTGAAATTTTGTAGTCCTCTTCTTTTTCATTTACTCACCCCATATCTGATACGCAACCTCCACACTAAATTAAGTAGACAGCTGAGACCCAAAGAGTTTTAAGGCTGGTTTGGTGGAAGTGGCAAGAAAAGAAAAGAAAAAGATTTCCACCTGGAGGCAGCAGAAAGGGCCACAGGAAAGGAAGGACAAAAAGGGGTAGGGGAATGCTATTTTGCCTCTTTTCTCTTCCACTCGCGGAACAGGGCATTGCTGATCCTTGACAGTGGCTAATATAATTGGCCCGTTAATTCTACTGAAGCCTTTGCAGTTGCTTGCTACATCTTAATCAAGATGTGTCAAGTACATCCATGGTTTGAAATGTTGCCTGTGACACAAGATGATCAGCTAACACCAAAGCTTTTCCATAAAAGAATGCCTGCAGTAGTGGAAATTTTAAAAGATTTGTATAGATCTACAAATTACATTTTTCTTACTTAAGTGCATCATGGTCTTCATTGGCAAATGAATCATTTCCCTTCACACACAGTCCTTCACATAGGCAGCACATTGTATCGAGATGTGATCCCTTATAGAGTGAATTCATCTGTACAAGGATTGGTAGCCTAAATCCTCACATCTATATTCCGAAGAATCACTGAAGAGGTGTTTCTGTTTCATTTCATTCTCCAAAAAAGTAATGGAGACTCCCCAAACCAAATGCACCAAATTAAAATGTCTGAAGGATTTATATATACATATTTTTTGCCAAAACAATTTTCACTGAAGGGCAGCTTGGGGGAAAATGAATTCTTTTTGCAAGAGCAGGGTGGTGAAGGCTGCAATCTCATGCATACTTACCTGAGAATAATCCCCACTGAGCACAAAGAGGCTTAGTTCTGAATAAACATACATCAGATTGTACTGCACACCACTTGCTTTGCTTATATTTCCTATTAGCCTACAAAGGATCCCAACCCAAGGACATATATCACTATCTATAGGCCCACCAGTTTAAACAAGTTCACTGTTTGGAGTGGCATATGTATCAAGTGCTCCTTCTTATACTGGAATGAATACTGATCTTTGTTCACATTTTGTGGGTACTTCTTGGATGGGAAATGCTGGAATTTCTCCTCTTAAATTAATGGTGGCTACACAGACTATATATAAAGACTGTAAACTTAAAAAAAAAAAAAAACTCATTCTACTCCATTCCACATTTCAGCAGACATCTTGTTGACTCTTGTCATCCTTGTAGAACTGTGGGACACAGAAGGAAAGGGTCTGCTTGTTCTCTTAAAAAAAAAGGGATGGATGTTTAGCTTGACTGAATAGTAATAATTTCACCTACCCACTCTTGCATTAAGTGATTATCCCACTAGAAGTCAGTGATCTGCTTTGAAGTTCTCATCTTCAAAAGAGTCACCACATGAAGCCTATTCATACAAGCAGGAGTCCCCCTAAATAGAAAAACATCCTCTGTATCTGACTCTTAATTTCTGCAGATGATGAAATGCCTTTGAGCATCAATAGGATTTTAATATTACCATAATTTTTTTCATGAGGTGCACAACTAGGAGGGCAGAAGCTCGCAGGCTTGGTCTTTGGAGGTTGCATCCCCTTTAAAAATAAGGATGAAACAACTGGAGGATGGTTTTGATTACCTGCTGTCAAATTATTCCCAGGATTTCCTCACTCTGGTGGCATTCCTGCTAGAAGGTCATTGCACATTCGAGATAATGGACTAGCAAAGCAAATTTGGTTCATTGTAAGGTCGATATAAACAGGTGGAAAGAGGTAGTGTGAAGATAATGCCAGTTTTACCTGTACATATATTCCAAGAGCCTGTGTCAAAATACTTATATCATAAGGTACAAAAGGTTTCACTATCTGGACATCTTACAAAAATATCTCCAAAATTGCCAGTCTTATGTGCAACTGCTGGGGTGTTTAGGGGGTGACAGCAGCCCTTTTTGGGGCCAATAATTACATAATAAGGTACATGGATGAAACAAGAAGCATCTGTTGGGCAATAGTGTATATACCAGAATGTCTAATGTGACTGATTTTGTTGGGGCATATCCCTTTCTGACCCCTCCAAAAGGGGGGGGAGGCATTAATTACATCATAAGGTATATGGCTGAAACTGGTAGCACATGGTAGAGATCATTTTCCTGTATTTTAAAATATCCAATATGACTGCTTTACATGGGGCCAACCCCAAATCAGACCATTTAATATGATCAGTTTCCAATATACAATTGAAATTGCATCAGTTCTGAAATTATGAACTATGTTAGCAATAAGGCCAAAGTAAAGTATTATTTTTGTCACAAGAATACTTTTGTATTTATTTATGTCAGTTGTGAAAACATTGAAAACAATTAACAAGCAACCCTGCAGAAAAGCCCAACATAAACGCCCTATTCCCCTCACCATACTCCAGCCCCAAAGCCCAAATGAAGAAAAAGAGGCCTGTTTTTCCCCCTGAATCTTCTGATTTCTTGAAAAGGCTGCTGTGTAGTCATATTCAGTGAAGCAATGAAATCCATGTATGGATTTGCACACCGATGATCCCAGTGAGTCTGCTAGCTTTCTCACACCCATGTACCTCACATTATTATTTGACTGCAGGCCTATTTCCATCCAAACATTTACTTCATCATTTAAATGTGAAAAGTTTCTCAGAAGAATGACCAAGCCATATATGTTATTGTGGTACATGACAATATTACTTGGTGAGGTAAATGATGTTGAAAGATGGTAAATCATTTGGGAATTTGCCACTTCATGGGTAGTTGAAGGAACTCTCTTCAGTGCATTGCATACTACAATCCACAGTATGGAAAACATAACTCATTTCTTTTAGGGTTCCATGCAATACCTTGAGACCAAGAATTATGTAAGCGTCACACTTTCATGCTTTCACTAAAAATAGCAGCAGACACTCTTTGAAGTTATCATTTCTTATTGCTCTAATGAAATCAGAAGGTTGTCTCATTTATACTCCAGAAATTGCATACTGCTGGTCACAGCTAGGGGTTACTACTGTAATGCGCTCTACGTGGGGTTACCCTGGAAGATGGTTCGGAAGTTGCAGCTGGTACAGAATGCAGCAGCTCGCCTGGTTAAAGGCTGCCACCGGCATGATCACATCACTCCAGTGCTCAAAGAGTTGCACTGGCTACCAGTTGTTTGCCGAGCCGAATTCAAGGTGTTGGCGTTGACCTTTAAAACCCTGTACGGCTCCGGTCCAGTTTATCTCAAGGAACGCCTCCAGCAACATCAAGTAGGCCGCTCAACAAGATCTGCCACGGACGGCCTTCTCCCTGTCCCATCAGCCAGAGAAACCAGGCCAGTGGGGACTAGGAGGAGCGCCTTTTCTGTGGCAGCCCCCAATTTATGGAACTCTCTCCCCGGTGACCTCCGCCATGCCCCTTCCTTGATTAGCTTCCGCCGTGCATTAAAAACGTGGCTTTTCAGGTGGGAATATGGGGTGGGTTAGGATTTTTAAGTTTTGTACTGTTTTTAATTGTGTTTTATACTGTGTGTGTGTGTGTGTGTGTGTGTTCCCCCCCCCCCTGTATTTTATTGGATGGATTGTACATCACTCAGAGTGGCCGGATGTCTGGCCAGATGGGCGATTCATAAATATAATAAATAAAATAAATAAATAAATAAATGTGTGAGGAATCCGTCCGAGGGGTGGAATCTGGTGGATTTCCCCAGTTTGACCCCTTGGACGCCACCTTGCTTACTGCTTTCCTCAGCATCAACTTGCGCTCTCTTGAGTTGAGCTGGGGAAGTGACTTCCTGTCAGGCTGCTGTTTATGTAGGAAATGCCTTAATATGTGCCAAAAACGGCTGCAATTTGCAAAATTTGTGCAAATTGTGGCCATTTTTGGCATATATTAAGGCATTTCCTACATAAACAGTGGCCTGCTGGGAACCCGGAAGTCCGGTGAGCGGTGCGGTGCACAGCTGCTTTCAGCTCAGCTCTGGTGAGCACAGTGGCGGCATCCACCGAGCTGGAGGCAAGTCGAGTCCTGCCAGATCACCCATCACCCAGCACAGTAGCTAATGTTGGCTCTTCTGTCTCATTCAGGGACTTTTATTGATGGAGTAACTGTCCTGTCCAGTCTTGATATATGCCAGGCAGATGTGAAATCCACCAAGCATTAGGAACAACTTACCAAACTTAGGACTTTCATCTGCTTTTATTAGAAGTGCAAGTCTCGCAATAGCCAAATCATATGTCAAAATAATGTGCCTCTGCTGGCACTCCTCAGCTATTTTGTGAGATCTTTTAATTGCTTCTGCTACAACCTGTAGCCATGTTGGGTACTGATTTGTGGGAAGTACCTGGGAAGTACCTGGTTTTCTGCTGCAAACGTTTACTCACCAAAACTTTGGCATTCCAACCTATCCACATTGGAGCGCTCTCTGTCTTAAATGCCAGTGATACCACCCATATAGTGTCAAGCACAACAAAATCATAATTAACCAGAATTGCAGATCTTTTGCTATATCAGGTAAAAAATCTATTCCTTGATAGTTTTGGGATGCTTCCAGATAAGGCTTTTATTGTGAATCTCCTTGCATCATTCATTGAGTCTTACAGAGGGTTCAGATAACATCATCTTCTGTTTGTAACCCACCTGTGTTTTCCCACAACTTCTTCCATCTTTTTTCTTTCCATAATAAATCCATTTATTAGCTGCACAATGCCTTTTGATTGTTAGTGCTAGAAGCCCTCTTTCTGGAAGCACCTTTGGTCTATTTCTGTATGGTTCCAGTTCCAAACCAGATGCTGTGAGTTCTTCTCTTCCTTTTTGCTATTGAGGACTTTGGAAAAGTGTCAACAGTTTCTTCTTCTCAGGGTTCCCATATAACATTTTGAAAACATATACCATCTGTGTCATGGAGAGTCTCCTTTCCATCAATAGTGTTGACATATGCATCATATCCCAAGCAACTTCTGTTATTAATTGTGGTGATAATTTCATTCCTTCTGGGGTGGCCAACTGCTCATGAAGTGATGCAAATGTTAATTCAGTCCCTATTTTTTTCAACAGCTGACATTGTGCCCAGGACGTTTAAGAATATCAAGGCTCTTCCTATTGCCTGTGATACTTTTCAGTGCAATATCAGCTGGAATTTTTTTAATGGCTTCACATGCTCATTTGTTACAACATACATAATATCTTGGTAAAACAATGTTGTGTGTCTCCAGCTTGCACTTGTTAATGACATCACCCCCTAGCAATCATGCTGCTAGGGGGTTCCATGGCTCCCTGTCTGGTGGCTGCTGCTGATTATGCAGGCTCTTTTTTGACAGTGAGCACAAAAAACAAGTACCAATACATTTCTGGAGCTGAAATATCAATTCCTTACTTAGTGCAGTGAAAGTTGTTATGACGCTGAACATATTAAATGGTCTGATTTGGTGTTGGCCCTACATAAAGCAACCAGATTAGATATTATAAGATACAGGAAAATGATCTCTACCAAGTGCTACTAGTTTACCTTATGACATGGAACAGCTAATACTCTGGAAGACAGAAACAAAATTCAAAGTTACCTCGATAGGCTGGAGCGCTGGGCCGAAAACAACAGAATGAAATTTAATAGGGATAAATGCCAAGTGCTGCACCTAGGGAGAGGAAACCAAATGCAGAGTTACAGAATGGGGGACACTTGGCTCAACAATACTACAAGTGAGAAGGATCTTGGAATTGTGGTAGTTCACAAACTAAATATGAGCCAGCAATGTGATGTGGCTACAAAGAAGGCAAATGCTATTTTGGGCTGCTGCATTAATAGAAGTATAGCTTCCAAATCGCGTGAAGTGATAATTCCCCTTTACTCAGCACTGGTTAGGCCTCATCTTGAGTACTGCATCCAGTTCTGGGCACCACACTTTAAAAAGGATGTAGACAAACTGGAGAGGGTTCAGAGGAGGGCAACAAGGATGATAAAGGGACTGGAAACAAGGCCCTATGAGGAGAGACTGAAAGAACTGGGCATGTTTAGCCTTCAGAAGAGGAGACTGAGGGGAGATATGATCGCACTCTTCCAGTACTTGAAGGGATGTCACACAGAGGAGGGCCAGGATCTCTTCTCGATCATCCCAGTTTGCAGGACACGGAATAATGGGCTCAAGTTACAGGAACCCAGATTCCACCTAAACATCAGGAAAAATTTCCTGACTGTCAGAGCAATAAGACAATGGAATCAACTACCTAGGGAGGTGGTGGGCTCTCCCAATCTGGAGGCATTCAAGGTGCAGCTGGACAGCCATCTGTCAGGGATGCTTTGACCTGGATTCCTGCATTGAGCAGGGGGTTGGACTCGATGGCCTTGTAGGCCCCTTCCAACTCTACTTTTCTATGATTCTATGATTCTATGACATAATTAACAGCCCCCTTTTTGGAGGAGCCAGAAAGGGTGTACATCCCAACAAAGGCGATCAGATTAGACAGTATGGAATTGTATACACTGTTCCTCAACAGAAGCTGCTTGTTTCATCCATGTACCTTATGGCATCATCATTGCCCCAAAAAGGGGGTTTTGGGTGGCCCCCTAAATGCCCCAGCAGTCTTGCATAAGACTGGCAGTTTTGAAGATGCCACAACTTTTTAAGATGTCCAGATAGTCAAACCTTTTGTACCTTATGACGTAAGTATTTTGACAAAGGGTCTTGGACTGATATTTAGAAAGGCCCATGTCAAATAGAGAAAACAGTATGCAAGTCCCAAATATAGATTAGTTAACTTTAGCTGGATGTATCTTGCTCATGAAGGAGTAGTGTGCTTCTTTGAGAACTGCAATTTCCTCATTCATTTTTTAAAACCAAGACACTACAGAGAGGCCTTCTTAGACTGAGGGGCTGACTATCTTTTCTATTTCTACCCCAAAGAAGTGTATGCTTGTGTTTATTTTACACCCTCCCACTTCCCTTCTCACATCTTAGACCTGTTTCAGTTGGTCTTTCTCCTGGCTTGTTGGGGCAAAATGCTACTCTTGTGAGTGGTCTACATGTATGAGCATTGCAACAGCTGGGAAGATAGGCGTGGAAGCCTCAGCAGCAGCTTCTACAAGTCAGGATCTCCAAATCCTACTTTGGAAGCTACCACTAAGGCTTCTGTAGGTATCCTTAGTAGAAAATGCATAAGCTAGTCTGACATGTAGACCGCTTGCACAAAGTAGATTATTTGTATTGTATAAACAATCTAGTAGAAAGAATCTCTGAACAAATTCTCAGATGTAAGAAGGGGCTCAGGATAAAATGGCTGCAGTCTTAATAATGTTAATTTCAAGCAGTCAGACGTGAGTCTGATGGATGGAGCTGATCTGCCATTCTGTATGTCAGACATTATGGAGAGAAGTGTCAGTGGCCTTTCCTCTGCTTTCACTGGGAAGTGTAATGTAAGGTAACAAGTGAGAATGGTTGATCATAGTAATCTGTTACTTATTTGTTTATTAGTTACAGTTTTTATACCATCCTTCCTCCAAGAAGCCCAGGGAGGTATATATGGTCCTCCTTCACAAGAACTCTCTGAGATAGGTTAGGCTGAGAGAAATGAACTGGCCTAATGTCATCCAGTGAGTTTTATGGCAGAATGGGGATTTGAACCCAGGTCTCCCTAATCCGTCTGAAGCTCTAACCCAGGGGTTGTCAACTTGTGGTCCTCCAAATGTTTTGGCCTATAACTCCCATCAGCCAGAGCCAGCATAACCAATGGTGAGGGATGATAGGAGCTGCAGGCCAAAAGATCTGGAGGACCACAAGTTGCCCACCCCTGCTCTAATCAGTAAACTACACTAGTTCTCAGGGGGGATTGTTGACAGATCCTGAGATTATGTACTATATATTTCTACCATATCTTCACTTAAAGCCAAACATAATTATGGAATTCATCAACTGCCTGGACATGCAGCACCACAGGCAGAAAATCTGGGTCCCTCAGTGGAAGATGGGACATGGAAAGGTTTCCCAGGTTGTTCTGTCTCTGAGCCAAGAGCCTAAGCAATTCCACAAAAATCTGGCTTGCTAAACACTGGGTTGTATCCAATGATAGTCTGACTTCCATTTCAATGGGTCGACTCTAACATTTGATATGACCCATTACTAGGGGATAGAATTGTTCGTTTGAACATAAATACATTTAAACACACACACACAATTTAAAAAATATATACTGAAAATATAATTGAAGTCTACAAAACATTCTGTCTTTTTTATTTACAATAATATCTAACTATCTTGTTTCTTTTGTTGGCTCTGTAGGGTGACTTGATCATCATCTGGTTCTACACATTCTTTCTTCCAGTAATTTTTCTGTATTGTCAGATCCTGCCATGCCCATTGAAAGCTAAACTGGCCTAAAACTATCTAAATCATAGCAAGTCTGCTGTGCTGAGAAAAATCTTTATGGAAAACCACAAGGTTTCCAAGGCACATGCATAATAGAAATTCAGCATCAAGTCATTGTAGTGCAAACAGCACAGTCTGCATATCATGGAGCCCCCAAAATTGTCCTATAAAAAGGAAGATTGCAGTAGAAAGTGAGTTCTCTATGTGGAAACTTAGGAAATATATTAATCCGGCCTGCTGTGTGAAGTGTGAATCCCTTTGGAGGAAAAATGCATATGAGTGAACATGTACAGTCATGCCTTGGATTGAGAGCATAATTCGTTCCGGAAACGTGCTTGTAATCCAAAACACTCTTATATCAAAACGAAATCCCCCCCCAAAAATTTGTACAGAGATGTTTAATTTAAGCCGTACTACAGTACTTGTATTGCAAGACGTCGCTTGCATATCAAGTAAAAAAAATTAAATAAATATTTAAAAATTTGCTTGTCTTGCAAAACGCTCTCAAACCAAGTTACTTGCAATCCGAGGTATTACTGTACATTAAAGCAGATACAAACAATGATCACATTCAATATCACCTGGAAAATACATTCATTTTAGAATATGACAGCTGGACTCAGTTGTCTGCTGTGCAAATTTAGAATGTCTTTCTACCATATAATTGTTGACTCTGGGGTTATGTGAAAAGCAGTACTGATTCAGGTGTTCACAGGGTGTGGTTTTAAGATCCCAGGTATCCCTTTGGAGTCCTTACTTCAAGTCAATCACAAAGTTCTGTTGAAAACACCAAGTCTTACTGTACACTCACATACAAAAATAGGAACTAGATATATCACAGAATACAGAGTTTATTCTGTAGGTATGAAGATCATCTGTAGTTTGAACCAGTGAAATAAAAAATCATATTTTGCACTGTATATTTCAATTAGCATTATCAAATCCTATTGTTGCTACATGAAGGAAATATGTTATTTATAATACTAGGATGTGTATGATTTTAGTATTATTAACAGCATAGCAAGTATAAACTAAAATATACAATTAGGTCCAAATTTAAGATTAACCATTATACCTGTACATGCAACCATTTCTGAATTGTAGACTGCACTTAAGAACATTATAAAATATATTGTGTTTTGCTCTTCTGTTCTGCACAGGATAGAGTGGAGAAATAATTTCACACTGCATATAATGCATTTGGTATGAAGGAAACTTGAAAATTATTTAGTTACAGATTCTCTGACCAGGCTTGCAAAATAGCATACATTATGTTAATAGGCAAGCATTTGAAAATGAACTTGAATATTAAACACAGGAAGTTTGGGTCCTAACATGACAGTAGGCATAGTTAATAGACTCAAGAAAATAGGCTTGCTTTAGCAGTTTTATTTCTCTTATTTAGTTACTTACTACTAATTACTATCAACCTAATGACAGCTCTGTTAAACTACAGTGCTTGGATTTAACCCCATTTAGTAATGCAGAAGTCAATGAGATTAAATTGGCTTAGATCCATAGTAGAATAAGCTGTGTGTCTTCTGGATAACAAATGCTGAAATATAAGTAAATATTATAACATTTCATATTTCTGGTGCTATATAGTCCTGCATCACATTTTTGTGATCTTCTGTTTTTGATGCAAAAGTTGCTGTATTTTATGGTCTGTCAACAAACATAGCTTCCATGCAGTTTTCATGGCTGTTTGCATAGTGTTTTCCTGCTCTGCTGCTTCAGCACCATTTTGTTTTTACTTGAAAGGGCGTCCCCCTGCATGAACCCAATCAGGGATCCAGAGGCATAGCGTGGGGGGTGCAGGGGGGGCCGGCCGCACCGGGCGCAACATCTGGGGGGGGCGCGGCAAGGCAGCGAGTGAGCGAGCTGCTGCTGCTGCTGCTGCTGCTGCTGCTTCTGGCGGAGCAGTGCAGAGCAGAAGCAGGCTGGAAGCACTCTGGCAGGTTCCCGGAGAAGCTCGAGCCCGGGGCTCTCTGCCGCTGTAGCTGGGAGCGTGGGGCGGGGGTGGGTGGGGGGTGGTGGAAGTGTGCACTATGCCTTTAACGCCCGGGTACAGTAGACATGTATAGTGTGTAGTGTAGGGAAACTCTAGGCGGGGTTAAAGTTCAGCTCATGGAGCTGATCAGCGCTGGCTGCAGTTTAGCAGAGTTGGAAATGTGAGAGCAAGAAGCAGGCTCGATTCTCCCCCCCTCTTTCTTTTCTCTCCCTCCCTCGCTCTCCCCTCCCTCCCTCTCTCGCTCTCCCTCTCACTCACACACCTCCAAGCCACAAACCCCCCCCACAGCAATCATGTATTCTCCTCTCTGTCTTACCCAGGTAAGAAGCTCTTTAGATTCATTTTCTAAAGAACGCAGATCTGCCTTCCTGGCTGACTTTAACCCGCCTTGTCACTTGCTCGGGTGTCACATTCGCCTGGGGTTGTTTCCTTTGGGAAGTTGGGTTTGCAACGTCCTGCCCGAGGAAAGAGGAGGCGGGGAAGGGAGTTGCTTTCTGCAGAAAGTTGCTCGATCCCTTTTGTTTGCACCGCAGCCAAGTTCCTCGTGGGTTGAAATTAATTTCTGATGTGATCCCAACCCACCTCGCGCCTCCCCAGGTCTCCTGATTGCAGTACTCGGAATCTGAAGTGTTATGTGCCTGACGCCAATGCTACACATGCAGGGAAACTGCGACTTAAGAGTTCGGGCAACTTTGCTTTCTAACTTCCAACACAACCCACTCCCTCGCGCGTTGCCCCCTCCCTCCGGCCAAAGAAAACTCTTCTACAGCACCAGATCTTCAGATAACATTCCCACCCCACCCCACCCCACCCCCGCCCCCGCTCTTTCTCAAATATATTTCCACGATTTAAAAGCATAACGCCTGCCTCGAGATGTATTATTTTATTCTTTTAATGGACTGCATCCATTTCCGCCCTCCTTCTATAATTCAGTAATCTCTGTGCTGCCTCCCAGTCTTAACAATGAAGTCTGAAAGTTTCTAGTGAATTCGGATAAAGTTCTTCCCTTACCATTTCTATACTTTGGGACTGACACAGAGTGCAGTTACACACCTTCACTTAGAAGGAGATGCAACACTTTGGGACACAGACCTCCAAGATGATTCTCTACCTTTGCATGAGGTTTTAATTGTACTTGAATGTCTTTTAAATGAAAGGAAAGGGAAAACAGTACATTTTCCAGGATGGCTGAGGAGAAGCTTACGTATGGATAACTTTTAGAAGTTATGCTCTAAGTGACAAAGCCTCACCACCCTTAACCTATAATCAATGAACTTGTTATTGCAACCAGAATTGCTACACAATGCAGCTTAACTGTGTAAACAATCACAAAGTTGATTATAGGTAGAAGATACCTCTAGTATACAGGGATGGGGACTCGGACTCGAGGACTCGACTCGTGAGTCGGACTGAGTCCCCCCTCTGACTCGACTCGGACTCAAGTCCCAATATTTTTAATGGGACTCGAGACTCGACTCGGGACTCGAGACCAAGGACTTGTCAACATCCCTGGGCTGTTGACGAGTCTTCTGGCTGTGCCAGGAGCGCGATCACCGGTGAAGAGTGCATGGAAGTGAGGAGCGCCGCTGCTCGGCCACTATGGACAGCTACCAGGAGCGCAGCCCCAACGATGTGTTGAGATTTATTTTGATGTGTTGTTGTGGGGGGTTAGGGTTAGGGTCAGACATTTTGGGTTTGGCTGCCTCTGCCTGCCTGTTTGGGGTTTCCTGCCTCCTCTGCCTGCCTGGTCTCTTCTTAACCAGTTCCACAGTTTGAATTGTCCAAAACAAAGGCCCCTTCCTGCCTGCTTTGGGGTTCCCTGCCTCCTCTGCCTGCCTGGTTATTTTGGGTTTGTCTGCCTAGTCTGTTCTTGCCAAAATCAGTTGCAGAGTTTTGAAATAAAAAGGCACACTTGTGCCTAGAATTTATTTAAGCCACACATCTGAAGTAGCCTTATTTTGTTGGGGGGAAACCCCATTGATTTTAATAGGGACTCGTGGAGTCAGTTTTGGGAGTGACTCAGGACTCGGGACTCGTGAATCACCATTTTGGACCAAGGACTCGGACTCGGACTCGAGACTCGGGTCCAAAGACTCGTGACTCGACTCGAGACTCGAGACCAAGGACTCTTCAACATCCCTGCTAGTATATACTTTGGAGTGTGTTTGGAGCTTCTGTAAAATGTCTTTAAAGGGCTAGCTATAGTGAAAAGTTTTGTCTTGCTCTTGGAGAGAGCTCAAGGCATTTTCTGTTGATTATCTGGAATAGCAAATTATTGTTTCTTTACAGCTCACCTCCCCCCCTTGCCCCACTATCTATTCTTCCCCCACTTCTGTCATACTGCATGTGGATACTCTGATTTTTAGTAGGCCCAGCTGTACATTATTTCACAGATCATAGAGTTGGAAGGAGCCTACAAGGCTATCGAGTCCAACCCCCTGCTCAATGCAGGAAACTAGAGGAGGGGTCTCCCATCCAAGTAATAACCAGGCTTGACCCTGCTTAGCTTTCCACGCTCAGACAAGCTGAGCCAGCGTAAGCCACATTATGAAGATTTAATCTATACTTCCTTTTTATATCTGCTATAACTAACATAAGAGTCACTCTGCTGCAAAGTGCTTTGCGTTCTCATTGCACATTTGGGTTAGGGGGCGCAAATTACTTGCCTTGCCCCGGGTGCTGACAACCCACGCTACGCCACTGCAGGGATCAAATGGTGCATATGATAGCTACAAGGCACTGCATAGCCCAAAGGTGGGCAACTTGTGGCCCTCGAGATGTTTTGGCCTACAGCTCCCATCACCTTAGCCAGCATAGCCAATGGTGAGGGATCATGGAAGTGGTAGGCCACAACATCTGGAGGGCTACATGTTGCCCACCCCTGACATACCCAATCAGATTTGGCTATATGATGCCATCACTGATGGCAAACAAATTGCCCTTAATCTTAAGGGTGGGAGGAGAAAGGAATGCAGCCTTATTTCCTACGCAGTCAGGCTTATATTAAATATCTCACTGCTCTGCACTAGTGATGACATTGCCTGCCAGCACTGTGCTACATGATTTTCACCTTGGTCCAGCTCTAGTCATCCATAGTTATGCATGGCGTGGGAGCAGAATGTGGATGTAAAAGCCTATTTGAATGCTCATCTGAATGCACATTCTATTACAAGAAATGCAGTGTGGATGGACAATATTCAGATGCAGAGGTCATTCATCCACACTGCTATACTTTAACAAGATGTGTATGCAGGTGCCCATCCAAGTGAACATCCCCTTCGTATTCTGCCCTGACACTGATTAATAAGTGCAGTTGGATTGGTGTGAAGGAACCTCAGCAACAGGGAAAACTCCTCACTTCCCCCCAACACTTCCCCCTTGCAAATAATGAAGCACCCTTTTGCAAAAGGGTGCAAAGATTGCTAAGAATGCAGGGTATGCTTTCCAGGGATGAAGGTGTTTGTGACTGAAATGCATCCTATTTTGGCTCAGCACAAGTGCTGTGCTAAATTGTCCAGATATTTTAATCATTCTATTAAAAGCACTAAGAGACTGTTTACATTGAACAGATGTACCAATTTGCGAGGGTGAGCAAGTTTCATCTGCTGCAACTTATACTGTTGTGCATGTCCGATCCATGTTTAGTTGCGGTATTATTATTATTTCTTATTTATTTAAAATATTTATAGGCCTCCTTTCAGGAGAAGCCCTCCCAAGGTGGCGTACAACAATAATATGCATATAATAAAGTACCATTTGTCCCAAGGGGGGGAAATGGGAGCATTTGGCTTATCCATTTTATTTTTACAAGCATTCAGCTTGTTGAGACTTTCTGAAGCCCTTACCTACAACATCGACATGAAAAGAATAGCAGACTTTAAACACAGGTAGCTTTCTGCTGATATTATTGAATATCCAGATAGCTGCCCTTGTTCCTGCAGAACCAAAATAATTGCATGTTCTTACTCTGCTTCCTTCTGCCTTTATTTCCCTTCCTTTCCTTGATTGTACCCCTTGTGTCTATCTTTGGATTGTAAGCCCCGTGGGGTAAAATGCCATACTGTAGCAGTAATCACAGTCATAGTAGTAGTTGTACTAGTCATACTAGTAGTAATTGTTATTATCATCATCATCTTATTCCTGTGGGAAGCTGTCAAGCCTTGGAGAAGTGGGATACAATTGTTTTAAATAAACATCTAACATAAGTGTACATGCCAAAGCTGAAAATGCTCTTTCAACCTACACACAATGAGGAGATCCTCCAGGTTCTTAATGCAATCATGGAGATGCACTGGTAGATGGGAGAGATAGCCATTAGCTGTAAGCATGGATGTGTGAGAATTTTGTTCGGTTTGTGGTTTTTTTTTATTTTAAAGAACTTAACCAAAATTCTCAAATTTCTTTGTAAACAGAATGGAAAGAACTTGCGATTGACCAAATTCACATGTGGGAGAAAGTGAAACTGACAGATCCATCTAACCCTAGCTATGTGAGGCGGAGAATTCATGTGCTTTGGAGGAGTGTGGGAGCCATTTTGATACTGCCTGTATGCTGAATACAATCTTGAGATTGTAGGTGTAGTGCAGTCTGTCCCGAGATCACGCTTCAAGACTGGGATGAGTGGCTTGTGCACTGTGAAAAGAAAAACTGACTGTCTGCCTCCCTAGGGATCCCAACTGGCACACGCAGCAAGTGAGAACTCTGGACACAGCTGGGTCAGAGGCAAATGGAGTGGTCCAAACGTGCCAACAATCTAGTTCCAGAGCAGGCAGACACAGATGCAAGAGCCAGAGATAGGTGACATAGGGCGTGTTCGCACGACACGGGAACCGCGGGGGAGCAGAAGTCCCCCGCGGTTCCCTTGTCATGCGAACGCCGACTGGGGGCGCCCCTGCGGGACGGCTGCATGCGGGACGCACGCAAAGTGACCATGGGCAGTAGAGGGGTAAGCCCCTACCGTGTGTGGTCAGCTGCTGTGCGAACAGCGGGCGACCGTCCCGCGGGGGCCACACAGAGGCGGCAGCCCAGAGTGGCCGGAGCTGCGGCCGCTCCAGCCTGTAGGGGCAAACGGCCCCTCTGGGCATCCCGGGCCACCACCCCCTAGCGCCGGGAGGCCCACACTGCGGTGCAGAGACTGTGGGGTCTGCCCACGCGTGCAGGGTGCAGGTTGTCTGTGGCGCTCCACC
>CM037877.1:47305183-47515183 GCA_021292165.1 Shinisaurus crocodilurus
AAAAAAATAAAAAAAAGATAACCTTAAGATGATATGGGAAATGGAATTTGAGGAGGAGATATCGAATGTGGGGTGGAGAAATATTTGGGGCAGACGTATATTAAGAAATATGTCAGTAAGGATAAAAGAGAATTTTTTAAAAAACTGTTTGGAGATGGTATCTGACTCCAGTAAGATTAAACAAAATAGATAGTAATTGTGCTCCATTGTGTTGGAGAGGATGTCAGGAACTTGGTACTTATGGTCATATGTGGTGGAGTTGCAAAAGCGTATTGGATTTTTGGAATACATTTTTTGTAGAAATTTCAGAAATTATTGGCATTAATTTGGAGGTCTGTCCAAAATTAGCATTGTTATCAATAACGGAGAAACTTCTGTGCTCACAAGAGAAAAAGGAATTAATTGTAAGTTTATTAGCGGCAGGGAGATTACTGATAGCAAGGAATTGGAAAGTTCAACACCAGTACTTAATAATAGATTGGTATAAAGAGGTTTGGGATATTGCTTTAAATGATAAACTAACATGTAGTATTAAATGTAAAAGGGGACAATTAAAGAAAAATAATTTTAAGGATATATGGGGACCATTTTTAGATTATGTTTTAGTAAAGGGAAAAGGGAGTAAGCCATGTCATGATATGATGTATTTTTGGAATATAGATTAATAATGGATTATGTGGATAGAATTGGTTTTGGCCCCGAGGTGACGGGTGCACTTGGAGTTTATGATTTGTAGGTTTATGTTCTTTTGTATGTGTGTTCATTTAAAAATATATAAATAAAATTTCAAAAAAATAAAAAAAAATAACTCCATATATCACCCTTCCCCAACCTGGTGCCTGCCAAATATGTTGAACTACAACTCCCATCATCCCCAGCCAGCATGGCTATTAGAATATGTTCAGAAATTTATTTAGAGATATCCTGGGGAATGGCATAGAATCAGATTCTTGAGAAGTTCAAGGGAAAAATCCTGCCAAAAGCAATAGGATGAAAATGTAGTGTCTTGTTTTCAAGGTGAGTGAGGTCAGCAGTAGGGTGTCTCCTCACAGCATGCCCCAGTGACTGTGTGTTTGTTAACCTTGTGTTTACTGAACAGGTAAGGTGGTGGGAATAGTGCAGGGTTAAATATCCCTGTGAAGAACTACGAACAGTCCTTTGATTCTGGATGAGAGATCAAAGGCTACAATTTGTCAGCCTTGATTCTGTCATCCCAGAATCACCTCACTCTGAACCCAGCCGGGTCTCAGACACTGGATTTAGCACTGAACCAGCAGAGAAACTACACACACCCTATAGGGGAAAGTGAAAGAAAGTTTATTTTGGGTTAGTCAGTTACAAATTAGGTGGGGAGATAAGAGAAGTGAAATTGACAAAATGAAATACAGTAATACCTTGGGCTGCAAGCATAATTCGTTCCGGAACCGTGCTTGTAATCCAAAACACTCTTATATCAAAGCGAGTCTCTGGTGGGCGTGAGCGGGACTGATTTTGGCCTGCTATGCCTGCTCGAGGTGAGTGGTTACATCCCTACACTACTTGTATTGCAAGACCTTGCTTGTTTATCAAGTCAAAATTATTTTAAAAATTTGCTTGTCTTGCAAAACGCTCTCAGACCAAGTTACTTGCAATCCAAGTTATTACTGTACCTTTGTTACACACAGTCAGAGCTACAAAGTAACAAAGCTAAATCTCACACTAGCGTACCCAGGCACTTACATATCAGCTTGGGGGTTGCTCTTCCTGGGGCTTGCCTCAGCAACGGCCCCCGCTTCACGCTTCTTCGTGTACAGAACAACAACAACCAGAAGCCACGGCTGACCATATCAATTTTCTCCCGCCCCTCTCTCCGATAGCCCGACTGTCTCTTGGCCAATCATGATTAATTAGTCTGGGCTAGGCAGGAGAGGGGGTGTGTGGCTCCTAGGTGTCAGAAGGGTGATTTCCTGACCATACCTAGAGTGCTTGGTGGACATTTGCATGCAAGTACGTCGCAGACTCTGAGGCGACACAGAGCCCCCAGGAAAAACTATGTACATTCATAGGAGATTCTCAGCCTCCAGCTGGGATTACACTTATTTACATGTATGTAGTGAGGAAGGACACAGGGAACTCAGTATGCTTTTCTTCACAATCCCCCAAGAAAGTGGCACTTGGCCAGTGAGGGCAGCCATCTCTCCCCCCCCCCCCAAGAATTCTTCTGGGAATGATACTACATTATGACATAGTGGCATTTCCATAGGGTCATTCCATAGCAAATGAGAATAGCACTGAGCTGAGTTTTGGGTTGCTGTTCCAAAACTGTTTGAAATGCCGGAAAAGCTTTTCTTCTTGTAAAAAAAAGAAAGAAGGGGGAAGTCTCTCTTGCCTCATTTTATATCAGGAATGGGGAATCTCAGGCCCAGGATTGGCCCTCCTGGAGTCCCAAATTAGTCCTCCGGGGTTTCCCAAATGGGTATTCCTTCCCCTGGTCACCGGTTTCTTGGCTTTTGTGCAGTTTTTCCTCAATTCTAAAAGATTGAAATGCCTCTCCTGAGGCTAAGCTACTGGCAGTAAGAGCCTCACGCTAAAATATGCTGGCTTGTAAAAATTTTGGTCCCACCCCTTTTGCCTTTGGCCCTGCCCACCATTGGAGTGTGGCCCTTTATTTATTCATTCATTCATTCATTCATTCATACCCCACCTTTTTTCCTGCAAGGAACCCAAGGTGGCTTACATAATAATCCTCCTCCTCCTCTCCATTTTATCCTCACAACAACCTCACAGTATGAGGTAGGTTAGGCTGGCCACACTGGCCCTTAGACCTTCTCTGAAATTGAATTTGGACCTTGGACTAAAAGAGGTTCCCCACCCCTGTTTTATATAGTCACCTTGGGTTCCTTGCAGGAAAAAAAGCAGGGTATAAATATAATAACCAAATAAATAAATAAATAAAATGATAAGCCCACCCTGACTGAAAATTAATAGATTATGGACAGCCTATGAAGATTACTACCATCTTTAGGGGGCATTTTCACTCCATATCCCTCCTAATACCAATAAAAATGTCTGGATTGAATATTTCGGCCCACGGGCACAGTACTAGATGGGAATCTGTAGAACAGCTAGTCAGAGTGTAACAGGATGGGGATTTCAGGATACATTACATTGGGTAAAGAAGATGCTGAGTATGTGAGGAATTGGGAAGACACTCAGCTTCTACATGAGACTTTTGTTGTGCACTTGCCATTCCTAACTCATAGTAGTTTGTGGGTGCTTAGATGACATGGTCATCCTCCAGGGCCTTTCCCGTGCTTTCTGAGCATTTTCTCAAGGAGGGGGGTGATTGGGGAAAGTCTGGCACTTTGGGGAATGGGGAAAGGTGGAATGAAATGCTATTGTAGTTATGCAATTCTGCTATACCACAGCGCCACTCCCAGATAAATGTTACTTACTTTCTTTGGACTGGAACCTATGTGTAGTAAGCATAGAAAGGGCCAGTAAATATTTAAAAAGAGAGATGGCACATGGATGGTCTTACAAGACAACTAGATTAACAGGCTTCAAAATGGGATCTAGGATTATTTCTGGATGCCAGGTTGTATTTATCGGATTTTGTGGCACAGCATTTATGGGAAAATGTTACGGTTGAAAGTATTACATTTATTCCTCATGTAACATGGGATCCCAGGCTATCAGCTGTCATTATCATCTGGCAAATGTCCAGCATGGAAAGCTGAAAGGAATGAATTAATTGATCAAGACAGGCATAACATCAAGGAGGAATGGCCTATCAATTGATGTTTATGATTATACTATATTTGCCTATTTGCTTAGGTAGCTGGGGATTTATCTCACTCAACAGAGTTGACAGCAAGAACTTTGTGGATGCCCTCAGACTTCAATAACTGAAATTCATCAAGTAATACCTGACCCAACTGCACACTGGAGATGTCCTCAGCCAGTAACGCCCCAACAGTAGCATCCAGTTCACATTGGATGTGAGCAATTTCATCCTTGAATGCTTAGCAAACAAGACAGAATATGCCACCAAGGGTTCCTTAACATCCTCCACTGAACCAAATTGGAGTTAGCCCCAAACTACGGTACATAGAAAAGTCTTGCTGGATAGCACCATGATGAGGATGAAATGGTGGTGGAGATGTTCCTTTGCTATCATCACAAACACAGAGTAAGCTCAATAATCAGTTATCAGTTTTGGTGAGATCACAGTGAGTTTTCCACAATTGTATTCTTCCCATCTCTTAACTTGGTTTGTAATCTTCAGCTCACTAGAAAACCAAGGAGCTGAATGGACTCTGACCAGTGAGAGTGAGTCCTCCAGGGTGATCGCGTCAGTAGCCTGAGTTAATTGCATATTCCACAGAGTGACTAGGGCAGCCACAGGAGCACCAGCCATGCCAGCCAGGAACTCCCTGAGGACTGTAAAGAATCCCTTGGATTCCATTAGCCTCTGGGATGGATCATTGCAATAGGTTCCCTTGAAAGGAAATTGGCCTCTGTGGCACTTCCTATCCCTTGCTTATCTCCAATCTTTCATCAGAGATTGGAGATAACCAAGGAATTCCCTTGCTAGCACGGGATCGCATTAAATGCCCTGGGGCAGGGAGGAGATTGCACCAGGCAAAAAATGTTGTGCACCCCTATCCTAAAAATATAGGCCCCACGTGGCCCACACAACAGGTGCCTCATGATGAGTATAAGTGGAAAGAAAATCCCATGACTAAATCACTCTGCTAGACCAGCAGGCATATGAGAAGGGGTGTAGGTTCTCTCACACACATTACCCAGCAAAGCAAAAACAAAATGGAAACAAAAACAATACAAGCAAAAAACACTCCCCCCGAAATGCAAGATATTTGTCCACACCTTAATTTTTTTGCTGCTTCTTATAATGTGTGAAGTAGTTATGAAATCATACTATGCAAACAGTCAAGAACTACTTTTATTTCCAAAGTTCAGTAAAGGTCCAGCATGTTTAACAGTCTATTGTTATTTCAATTAAACCCCGGTATATATCCATGGAGGCCCACATCCTGACCTTTATGTATTGTATAGTAGTATTGGCTGTTACAGAGAGAAAATTACTTCTGTGGGGAAAACATAATTAGGAAGTCATGCTGTTTGGGGGATTTCAGCTGTGTTTTTTAACATGTTTTCAGTATAATCAGAGCATCGATGAATTTGTTTGAATTTTACATTTCACATCCAGATTGATTCAAAGAGAAATAAATTTCCCTTTACATCAAACAGTATTCATGTGTCCTAAAAGCAAGCATCAATCCTATCTGGAAATGGCTTTTCTGTAAGCATTGCAAAACTACCCCACAATTCACTTCTTTCTCTTTATCCTATGATCCAGTTTAATGAAACAAACCCTTTCCCCCTACATGGCTAATGTCTTTCCAAGATCATCCTGGGAATAAAACCATACATACGTATTCTTGGCAATATTGCCTCATTTATTGTTTCTGTAACCACTTCTTATAAGAAATCCAAAGGCAAAGGTAGTCAAAACAGGAAACACAATAGGAAAGTTTATGGCGTATAAAATGAATTCTTCAAAAGAATTTTGGTTTAAAATGCCAAGGGTGAGAAGTCAACTATATACTGCAGATATTACTATTTATTACCATGCATTTGGCTGAAATTCCTCTCCTTTGACAAGCTAGGATAAATCAGTGTTACATATTTTATAAAATACGAGAGCTGGTCCTTTTTTGAAGTCCCTGCTTAGCAAACTTGCTGATATACCAGCTGCGTGCCTAGCTGCTTTGTGCTCCCATAAGACTAGTAGCTTTATGTCATTCTTTAAAAGGTGTATCAGGGAAGAAAAGGCATTCATCAAAAACATACCCGATAGGTTGTGCATCTAGTTCTTAGAGCATGGACTTATGGCGAAATACAAATGACCAAATGTTCGTTGCACATTTGAACACCTTTACTGGATAAAAGCTTCATTTTCATTCCACGTTCATATGTCTGGTGTTTTTCAGATGTGTGTGGCTTTATTGTGAATATTTTTTTTTATTTTTGAAAGCTCATTCTTTGACAGTGAGGTTACTGAACTTAGACCATAGAGTGCAGCTTATCCAGCATAACATTAATCAAAATATACATGGCAAATGGGATTCAAAACAGTGCCAAAGAGGCATCTGCTTTTAGCAAAGAACTACAATTCATTTAGCTCTTTTATTAAAAGGTATTATGGACAATCTATTTTTAAACTATTGCTCTAACACCATTAAGTAGCATATAATTTAATGTGCTCCCAAGCAACTTGACTTTTATGTTTTCTTCAAAACATTAGTTTGCTTTTGCAAATTGATGTAAAAGATGCCTTTGACCCCCAGGAAGGATTCAAACCATTAACAATAAATTAAATTATCATTCAGAAGTATATTGCCATAATGGGTTCTTTGTTTTGCTTTTGTTTCAGATATAGCATGTTTACAGTTGTTTCTACTGACGTAATATTGTCCAATGGAGAAAGAAAACTTTTTTTCTTGTTTAGTTTTCTGCTGTAAGGTCAAGTCTAAATGATGTATTTGGGGGCAATTGACAGATGGTACCACTGACTGAGACTTCAAAACCATTTCCTTCAAAAATTCAGAAGGATTACTCCTGTATCATTGCATTTAATTATTATTAGTTATTTCTATAGCATTTTAAAGTGTGCACAGTGGTTTATAATCATTATCCTGTTCACTTTCATAACAATAATTAATGATCACCATTTTACAGATGTGGAATGAAAGCAAGTCAACATTCCTGGCTGAACAGGGGTTTGAAACCAGGCTCATTAATACCTATTGGACCACATGGGCTCTTATACTAAAATCTATAATCTAAAGGATGTTGAGAAATCAAATTAATCAATTCTGGTTTGTTTGGTTCTGCATTATGGTCAATGGTTCCCAACGTTTCTATGCCAATTTCCATGTAGAGGTTCAGACTTTGTGGGTTAGATCCAGCATAAGCTGGGTGCAGGAGGGTTTCTTCCATCCATGGGAAGCTTCTGGTCCTCTACTGATACCCTAAGCACCTCCAATGGAGCTAAATTGGGTCCTCCAGTACTTGTAGACCCTGAGGAAACCCTGGATGGGGCCCCTGAGGGCTATGCCTCTCCCATAGTCTGAGGAGGAGGCCAAGTGTCTGCCTGGCCCTAGAGTGCCAGAACTTGGAGGCACAGGCTGCCATTCGAGAGTGAAGCATGTGCCTCAAGAACCTCAGCAACCAGGCTACCCAGGAGTAAAGGATTCATAGATCATAGAGTTGGAAGGGGCCTACAAGAAACTAGAGGAGGGGTCTCCCATCCAAGTAATAACCAGGGCTGATCCTGCTTAGCTTTCCACACTTAGACAAGCTGAGCCAGCATGAGCCACAGGCCTATTCCTCATGTGTAGGGGCCTTCTCAAAAGAGGACTATTTCCAGAAGCCTCTGATGTGTCACAGCTGAGTTCTGGGTAGGGTTCTGGTAGCTCCAGCTTATAAGCCTTCAGTTGGGACTTGCTAGCTGCTGGAACAACATCCTTATTTCAATTCCCAATTACCCAGAAACCTTGTTACCTTAACCTTGTTACATCTTGGACTGATGATCGCTCATGTTGCTGGCTTTGGACAAGACCCTGCTTTTGGACTGCCCTTTTGATGCACTGGTAAATAATACTGTGCTCTTGACATTTGCCTGGCTACTGACTTCTTCTGCTTTGAACTGCCCTTTTTCTGGACTGTTAAAACTGTGTTTGACCTTTTGCTTGTCTGCTGATGTTGCTAAATGGATTTGCCCATAGTTGGCCTCAGGGCTGAGCCTGACCAAGCCATAGCAGGACACTAATCTGGAAAATGCTCCCTAATTTGATACATTTAATCTCATCTTAACGCAGAAGATTTGACTAGTAGGAAGCCTTTTGTAAGCCCATTCCTGCCCCAGAATACAATGAGTGCCAGCCACCATATCCTGCATACCCCACAGTAGATAAAGGAAAAACAGCTCTTCTTGGAATGTGCTCAGCCAGCTGGCAAAGAAATTAATAGGGCTTTCAACTGATTAATTTTAGGCTGATCAATTATCTTTTTGATTATTTGATTAACCAATGGAGATGATATATTTATTGTGATACTGTGTTCATCTTAATATTTAATGTAGAGAGGCTTTGTTGACTAAATAAAGTAGGCTAATAATTAATATTTGGAAAATAATATTAAATGTATTGCCTGAATCATGAAATATACCCTTTGTTAGGGATGCTTGAGGAATTTGATGTTTCAAAGTCTTATACAAAATTATTTGATCTGCACCTCTCAGACTAATGAATGGACTGCAACTTAGCTATCCACCAGATTTCACACTTATCTGAATGTTACAGTGCAATTTTGTAAATGTATCAAAATACACATTTAAATGTGTGTTCTCAGAGAAAACATACCGCTCAAGCCAACAGAAGAAGAGAAAGCAGTAGCTCTTCTATTGTGCTACTTCCATGACCTGGTGGTGAATAACTACCTGCTGAACTTTGTATCTAAGAATCTGGTGCCTGGGTTTGCTTGTTTCCTCCAACTCCTTTTCCTTTATGCCATGTCTTTAAGATTGTAATGTTTGCAGGCAGGGACTGTCTTATTTCTGGTTTTTGTAAGCTGCTTTGGGAGACTTTTTTTTTTTTTGCTGAAGAGTGAGGTAAAAATGCTTTAAATCATCATAATAACAATAATTTAAATAAATATACTGAGCGACAACACAAATAAAATATTATTTAAATATGTATTTAAATGTTGAGATATTTTTTTAAAAAATCAAGGAATTATATCTATATTAATATAGATATGAAATAAAACATGTGAAAATGACATGGATTGGAAATCGGCAGGCAGGTTTGCCTGCCCCTATTGCTAGTGTTGAACCTATTCTGGCTATAGGGTGCAGAAGGCTGCCCTCTTTAGCCCTGCGCCCTAGGCAGCTGCCTAGTTGGCCTAATGGTAGCACCGGCCCTGGGTCTGGATGATCCCCCACCCAACCCTTGATGGGCCGTGTGACCTCAGGTGGGTGTGGCCACACCCACTGACATCAGGGGGCAAAACCACACCTATCTGATGCCATTTGCTCTCTGGATGATGTGCCTGGTGCCAGGGACCATGCTTTGCTGCATGAGGGCTTCCCTAGTCAGGGAAGCTCCGTGCACAGCGAAGCCATGGCAGCCGAGCTGAGCCACTGGGTGCTGAAGTTACCAAAGTACAGAGACGTGCATGAAGAGAAGTGCCTTTCATAGTTAGAATGGCTTTGAGGTTTTAAATATTTGTATCCATGAATTTGTGCAGCGCTGTTAAGGGGCGGGTGGAACAGGTGGGGGAATGGAAGCTCCCTACAGAAGCCGAAGCAAAAAGTCCAATCCTGTGCACAAGTCATCGTGACGACCATTTCATGTGTTGTAATCTGCAGGACGTGTGTTCAGAGATGCATGTCCTGGGCAAGGATGGTAACATGAGCCTTGACGTTTCTTCAAGAAACTTGCAATTGGGTTTATTATATGAATAATCATATATGCCCTGAAACATAATGGTGTACATGTGATTGCTCTCCCTACTGAAAATGCTTTTCCTGGATATCTGATGATTTTCCACTCAGGGTTTTCAACCCCTGCCCCCCCACACACACACACAGAAAGCCAGCCAGCCAGCCAGCCTGAAGTGTCTTACTTAAAAAGATGCACTTTAACATTTACATTAAAACCACTATGGTCATATAATAAAATCACTCTATAAAACCATTCTAAAAATAACCATGTAATAAAAAGCCACTCAAACACTCCTTCTGAGATAATAGAACCACAATAAGACAGAGTAATTGTTTCATTAAAAAATCTGCTGAAACAATAAAGTCTTTGTAGAGTTGAAGTATCAAGCTAGAGCAGTCTTCTCTGAGGACTGAGCGCCAAAGTTGGCACAGAAAGCTGTGCTCCAAGTAATCACGGACATAGGTTCTCAGCTGGAGGAAGATGGAACAAAGCCTCATGAGCTCCTTTCAGTTTCACACTAGATGAGGATACATATATAAGAAGGGGCATCATGAAGGTATGAAGGCAGAACATTACACTGTTTCCTCATAAAAATGATCATATAAACTCAACCTAATTGAGTTACACTTGTTTCCTCATAAAAATGATCATATAAACTCAACCTAATTGATAGTAACTATTGTGAGTACTATGAGTACTATGAACCTAAGGCCCACAGGCCAAATCAATCTCTCTGGGGTTCCCCAAATGGCTATGCCCCCTTCCACTGGCCCTGCCCCCTTTCCTCCAACCACCAATCAATTGGTGGCTCCCCGGCTTTTGGGCAGTTTTTTCCCCATTCTGAAAGGTACATACCTAGAGAGGTGCATGCTTCTTCTAAGGCTTAGTTCCTGGCAGTAAGAGCATTAAGGTAACATATGCTAGGATTTTTTGGTCCTGCCCACCACTGGAATGTGGCCCTTGAGGGCTGCTCCAAAATCGAATTTGGCCCTTAGGCTGAAAGAGGTTCAGCATCCCTGGATTAGGCCATTATATGGAGAGCATGGATTCAGTGAGAACTTCTGTGCAGTAGGGCAGAGGAATGTGTGGCCCTCAAGATGTTGCTGGACTACAGATCCCATCAGCCCTAGCCAGCATAGCCAATAGTGAGGTCTGATGGAAGTTGCGGTCCAATACATTCCCCATCTCTCCCATATTGTATTCTTGATGTTTAGTTAAGTAGTTTGGCAGGCCCATGTTTGTTTTTCCTTAAAAAAATAAATAAACTGCAGATGAAAGTCATTTTATTTCTTAGCAAAAGGACAGCCAAGGCAATATCATCACTTTCATTGTTTTATTGGCAGCATTGCTTTAAAAGGGTACGTTTCAATTTGGATGTTTCAATGTGTGCAAGAACTGGTTGAATAACGGAACACTTTAATGGTATATTTGAAATGAATGATCATATGGATTATTTACCATTAATCAACTGGGTTTATGCAGCTGCATAAATCATATGAAACATATAGTGAATTCTTGGAACTATTCTGTTAAAAGATGGGCACATTTATTTGCAATTTATTTAAGCTGCTCTATTTTGCATTTATTTCTTCTCTTAGAAATTCTGCATTCGGAAACAAATGCAGACAAAAAAATGGTATGCAAAATAATAAAATATAAAGGTTTGGCTGCTCAGAGATAATTTTTGTCTGTAAGTACATAAGTTGGTGTGGTAGTATTCCATTAATGATTTTACTATATACCATACCAGGAGGTATAACTAAGGCTTACTTCACATAAGTGGTTCCATGTGCTCGGTGATTTGTGGGAGTGGCCCTTGCACAATTTGGAAGGATTTCAACCATTCTAGCCCAAACTCTCATTTTCAAGGGTCTCCTGTATTGCACAGTGAGCTACTTGCACGAAGTCTTGCCACAGAAGCCCTATTTGGCCATTCACCCTCATGCAATTACAGTTGTGTCCCTGTTGCCCAGTCTCCCCATTGCAGGGGGAAGGTCTGAAGCGGGGAGCCTGTTCTGAGTGTGTAGGCTTCTGGCACAATTTAGAACGCTGTGAGATCAGGGTGTAGAGCAGGCTCCAAAGTGTGGAAGATGGTGGGACAGGAGGTTGGGATGCAACAAGGAGGGTGAGGGCCATTCTCCCCTCTCAAACAATGAAGGTGAATGCCCAGATAAGGCTATAGAGTTCTACCGATATCATTTCATTGGAGGGAGCCACCTATCTGGTTGGCTGTGTGGATGAAGTGGGCCCAAACATCTTCTATATTACTACATTCATACTCAGGTGTGTGTATATGCATGCATATATACTGCCTTTTTTCCTCTTGCAAGGAACCGAAGGTGGCTTTCATGGTCCTCCATTTTATCCTCACAAAAGCCCTGTGAGGTAGGTTACGTTGAGAGTCAGTGACTGGCCCAAAGTCACCCAGTAACTTGGGTAAGCGGGGACTAGAACCCAGATCTCCGGAGTCCCAAGGCAAGACTCTAACCACTCATCATCATCAGGCGATCACTCGTGACCAAGTAAGATTGTCTTCCAGGATAAAAGGAGGAAATTCTAAAGAAGATTGTGTAGACTCTAGCGATGGGTCCGTAAGTAACCACTACACCACAGTGGCTCTCCGGTGTGTGTGTGTGTGTGTGTGTGTATTGCTTCCAGGTATTTCCCCCCGATACTGTACTGACTATAGTCAGAGTATTTATTTATTTTATTTTTAAAAACTCCTTATGATATCATAAGATCTCTAAGTGGTTTACACAAAAACATACATAAAATACGATATAAAAACCAATGCCAAGACAATAATAAGTACATTAAAATGTTACAAAAACAGTAAACAGAGCAGTATGATTGTAAGTCAGGGAAAGCCTGAATAGGTGCATCTTCAAGGGCATCTAAAGGCAAGCTCGCTGCAGTTTTCGCCTCTCGGATCACACATGGGAGAGTGTTCCAGAGGCTGGGTGCCACTGCCGAGAAGGCCAGCTTATGTGCTGTTGCTTGATGACATACGGTTGGTCGTGGAACGACCAATAAGGAAATAGGAATATACATCCCTTTTATATTGTGTGCCAGTGCTGCCATCCTGATACTGATTATACTAAATGATCTTGCTTTTGGGATGCTAGAACTTCTTACTTATGCTATGAAAAACCTGCCTCTCACATCTCTATGGAGGATTCATACAGCTGTAACTATGCATGTGGTGTGCTGTTTGACTGACTTTGCAGTACCGCTTTTGTTGCCACCTTTTGGGCACATGGCTGCATCACAAGCAGATGTTCATACAGCTTTAAAGTCACAGGCACCCTTCAAGGAAAGAAGATGGCAACCCTAGATGCCACTAACTAATCTGTCTCACATCCCACCTTTTTGGAACAGGATGAGACACCCGAGACAAAAAATAATATAAAGTGGGAATTTATTTTGGAATGTTATACCATACGTACACATGTTCATAGTCTCTGTCAATCAGTTTATAATTCAAATTAACAAAAAGTGTGTTTAGGGATAGGAGAACCAGAGATGCCTGGGCTCACCAAGATTTCTGAACTCCACTTTGAAGCTCAGTTCGCCTCACTCCCATTTTTGTTTGCACACTCCCTCCCATTGACTAAAGTGTGGAAATGTGTGTGGGGTTTTATTTGGGGTGGGGGGGAATGAACATTTCAAAGTATGTTTTTTTTTTTTTTTAAGAAGCATTTTTTGAACATGATCACAAGCTTGGGAATGTCCAAGCTTCTTTCTGAAAAAGTACGCTCTTGCTCATATTTGCATTTGAGGTTTCATTTGGGGTTTCAAATAGGAGAACTTCTGATGATTTGTGAACTGTAAAACAATTCTTGAGCATCCCTAGCTAGGATAAGGCAGCCTTACCTGCTGTTATTTTTTCCATTCAAATTTATGTTTGTAGGAACAGTTTGTTCTATGTATGTACAGGAGACAGCAGCTGTTCATTTTTTAGGGTTGTTGTTGCTTTTTAAGTGTAATTATTTTCAACAGCTTAGCTTTAGCTTTCCATGGTTCTCTATTGGTATAACTACTACACAACTCTGCACAAGGTGCCTCTCTGATACTTTCTCATCTCCATGTGGTGGCTACCAACCCTACAGTGGTTCCCATTCATGAGAAAAAAGAGGTAGGCAGGCAGCAGGTGGACATCACATAGAGGGACTCCAGCCAGCATGTTAGAGAGCTGTCATCCCATGGCCTAACTTAATAAGCATCGGTGGGCAGCAGTGCCTGCCTGATGGAAGACAGGTGAAAGTTGCATTTGAGCAGCTGGAAGAATAAGAAAGGGTTTTTTTTGGTTGTTTTTTTTAAACCATTTGGTCCAGGGTGCAAAGGATACTTTTCTCATGAAAGTGGTTGACAACATGTGGGCAAAGGGGCCTCTCTCTCTCTCTCTCTCTCTCTCTCTCTCTCTCTCTCTCTCTCTCTCCCTCTCTTTCTCTTCCTCTCTCTCTCTCTCCCTCTAGTCAGCTAGCAGCTGTGAGGCAGCACATAGGTCAGCCAGTCTTCTGGCTGGCAACCTAAGCATGAGGCCACAATGACCAGTTGCTATCCTTGTGGCAGGCAGCATCTCTTCTGTTCAGGCTAGGCTTGGAGCTCACAGGAGAAGTGGACTGCAACAGTGGCACCTACTGGCAGGGCATCAGAAAAGCAGGTAAGGCAGAGTCTCATCTACTAAGGTCAGGTCAAGACAGGTACACCAGGGTCTGGCTTAGACAAAGCAGAAACAGTCAGGACCTTGGACAGAGCACTGTGAGAGAGAAAGCAAAGCAGGTGTGTTGTTCTCACCCATGGAAGGGGAGCTATTGTTTCACCAAAGTGCAGAGGCCTTCTGAAGGCTGGCCAGACTAGTCTTGTTTTTGTTCCCACCACTTTGGAGGAGCTGTCTGTGCTCTTAAAGGACCACTGCTTTGTTTAGTAGCGATTGGTTCCCATGGGGTGAGGGTGATGAGGGCTGCCCTGGGTGTGATTCTTCTGAATCCAAACAGTCCAGTAAAGCAATGTTGTCTAGCCCAAAAGGCTTGGAGTAGGGGATGCAATTTGTTAAGATCATTTTTTTTGCCTTCTCTCCATTTGTGTCATCCTGTGGTTGAGTGTGAATCTGGGCTGGGGACATGACAGTATCAGCTTGAAGTCATAATGGCCAGTCTCTGTCCTTCGGACACAGCATCAGCATGAGGGCACAATGGCCAATCTTCTTCAGGCAGGCTTCAGCAGGGGGCACGTTGCACAGTCTCTTCTTGAAGCAGACAGGCATGTGTGGGAGTGGGATACAATATCCCTCTCTTACGGAAGCAGACAGAACCAGGAGCACGTGGGCACAGTTCCTCTCCCACTGAAGTGGGCAGCAGCAGTGTGTGGGCACAGTGGCCACCAGAGTCCTTCTAGCTAAAATTGGCAGCAGCATGTGGGCAGAGAAGCAGCAGGCAAGGAGAGTTGGCAGGTAGGCACCCCAACTATTACAAGGCTTTTATTTGCAGGCAGTATTGTGGAAGCAGGGCTTAGGAATATTGGCAGCACTCCTGATATTATAGGGCAGGGGTGCGCAACCTGCAGCTCTGGGGCATTATGCAGCCCTGAAACACTGCTATGCGGCCCCCAAAGTTGGCAGGACCACACCCACTTTTCCCCGCAGCTTGGCTGATAAGCTGGGCTGCAGAGGGGGAAACTGCTGTTCCCTGGCTTCTGAGATCGTGGTTTTCTTGTTGCTAGTAGTGGTGGAGAAACAACATTCTCACTGGGGGATCGGATAGACTTTCAACTCCCCCCCACACACAAACAATCTCTAGAATTCAGTGGGCAGGGAGGGGAGATTTAAACATCCTCATCACCAAGTGCTAAGATGTGGAGGGGGTGGGGGAGAAGACTCTACATGTGTGCACATGTGCAGCCACTGGACCCCCAGGCAGCTGCCACCAGATGTGGCCTTTCAGGCCAATAAAGGTTATGCACCCATTATAGAGCAATAACTACAAACTGGTAGTCTGCCAGGGATGGATGAATCTGTCCATTTTGGTTTTTCTCAGTTCATCATTTTCCCAATCTTAAGTTCATTCCATTTAGGCATCATTGCATTTTTATTTGTTTTTAAAGAAGTCCGCATGAAAATTTTAATGCATTTTCACGTGCATTTCTCCTTACATTTCTGTAAGGAATTTTGCCTGATACAATGCATTTCTGTATGTTATTTCCATGAACCTATGCATTTTTGTGCACACTTTGCCCGACCAGATGCAATTTTGTACACAACATTTGGAGAAGTGTGAATACCGAAGGATAACTGTGTTTAGGTTCACATATTGATTCAGGAAGTGTGAATTAGGTAGTTCACATTAAAATGCAAATCAAGCAAATTTGTCCCCCATCCATAGCTCAGACTCTTCTCCTTGGTAGCAGTGGCTTTATTTCCCTATTGCTCAGTCACTAGAACCACTGCACACTTGGGCCTTCTCCCCATCTCTCTCTCTCTCTCTCTCTCTCTCTCTCTCTCTCTCTCTCTCTCTCTCTCTCTCATGCGCACACACACACACACAGGACACACTGTAAAATATGCTAGAGATACAAATAAACAAAAATACTAAAGCACACATCCAATTCTAACATCCATTCTGGTAACTACATCTTAAGCACTTTAAACACAAGCATCAGGACACTCCCAATGGCTTGCACACATATTGCTTCAGGATACCTGGATTTTCATGTTTCTGCAGTTCACTGTTCCATGGCATCCTATTTGCAGAATATATGTGATTGTAGAATTTATTTTGTTTCGCATGACATTAATCTTCACTATCATCAGACAGAATATGATGTTTGAATGCTTCAGCCTTCTGGCTCTTTTGCATAAATGGACTTGGTATCTGGCCCTTAGGCAGTGGTTGATTGGTACAGCCATCAGCCCGGGTGTCTGCTGTCCAGATTTCACCTCTGTGAATGTGTCAATTTCATAATAGTACAGACAGACACTGAAGTGAAAGGTCCCCCTACAAGGGCAAAAAGGAAATTTACTACGAACGGCAATGGGCTACTAATTCTTTGTTCACCCTCATAAAACTCCTGCAGTACAGCAATGAACAGAAATGAGAGAAACATTTGGGAGGTCAGCAGTAGAATATTATATAAATAAGTCTAAGGATATGGAAGGTGAATGAAAGTATCTAGGAATGTAAAAATGGGTAACATTTGACATGGCTATCTATCTGTAAATAAAGAATTCTTTGTCTTAATGCGACCAATGAAAACCTTTTTACCTGGCAAAGACCAACAGAAAGAAATGCAGTGCAGTAAGCAAAGAACAATTTTCAATATACAATGAAATGTATTTGCAAGAAGTCATGTTGTTGCCATGTATTTATCAGCTTGCCTGTCATGGGGCTCCTGCCCTTGTAATCCCCTCAACCGTTTCCCCCCAGGCATCCATAATGTTGCGTTCAGTGTGGGACCCCAGCACCTTGGTGAATGGTGCTTTTGTTTTTATTTTTGCAGCCAGTGAAGGTATTAAATGGGAGCATATTCTTTACATGTAATAACATGTGTAATCCTGTACATGTCTACTCATAGACCAATATTAATTACTTCCAGGTAAGTGGGTATGAGGATTGCAACCTAGCAT
This sequence comes from Shinisaurus crocodilurus, assembly GCA_021292165.1. Taxonomy (NCBI): domain Eukaryota; kingdom Metazoa; phylum Chordata; class Lepidosauria; order Squamata; family Shinisauridae; genus Shinisaurus; species Shinisaurus crocodilurus. The sequence goes on from CM037877.1 coordinate 47,322,317, forward strand.
AACAATCCGCCCACAAGTGGCTGGGAGATCATAGGAACTTTGGAAGTTGCATTATACTGGGTTATCGATCCATCTAGCACAGTATTGTTGACACTGACTGGTAGCAGCTCTCTCCAGAGTTTCAGGCAGGAGTTTGTCCAGCCCTTCCTGGAGATGACAGGATTGAACCTGGGACTTTCTGCATAAAAGGTATGTGCTCTACCACTGAGATGCAAAGCCAGCAGCTCATGCCAGCAGTGTGTAAGGGAGGGGTGGAGCATTGTTGTGCACCACCACCCCCGACACACCTCCAGAATGCTTCCTTCCCTCTCCAATGTAGGGATTCCAGTGTAAGAATATACTGATGAGAAGCCTGTCAGAAAAAGGAGATGGCAACCCTAATTCAGCACTGATATGGCTGAATAGACTGGGATTAAAATCCAGACTTTTAAGAGCTAAGCACTCAAGGCCCTGGGCCTGGATGGATGAAGCTGTCAGTTTTGGTTTCTCCCACATGCAATTTTTATAGAAGAAAAGTCTTAAGTTCTTTCCATTGGAAATAGGAAGAAATGGGTGTGTTGTAGCGGTTAGAGTGTTGGAGTAGGACTTGGGAGATCTGGGTTCTAGTTCCCACTTGGTCATAAACTCACTGGGTGACTTTGGGCCAGTCATGGGCTCTCAGCCTAACCTATCTCACAGGGTTGTTGTGAGGACAAAAATGGAGAGGAGCAGGACCATGTAAGTAGTTTTGGTCAGGTGATTTGATGATGACGATCATCATCATCATCATCATCATTGTTTACAGTATTTGTATACCGCTCCATATCTTTTTTTTTAAAAAAATATGTTTTATTAAAATTTTTTAACTCTTACAGCTACTAATGAATACAACAAAAATACAACATAAACATTGTGCACCCCCCACCTCTTGCGACCAAGTTATATTTCTCCCCATATATATATATATATATATATGATATTATTCTATATTCCAAAAATATAACAAATCTTGACAAGGTTCGTTCCCCTTCATCAACACATAATCCAAAAATTTATCCCAAATGTTCACAAAAGTGTCTTTCTCCAATTGTCCTTTTTGACACTTAATATTACAAGTTAATTGATCATTTAGCGCAATATCCCATACCTCTTTACCACTCCATATCTAAGTGGATTCTGGAGCGGTGAACAGTAAAAAGACAAAAACAGATAAAAGAAACAAAAACAATACACTGAAAACAAAGTAACAATTACAGTTGTGGTTGGACAGCAGAGAAGGCTTCCCGGAACAAGGAGGTCTTCAGCAGGTGCTGTAAGCAGCACAATGTTGGAGTCCGCCTGACCTCCAGAGGCAGGGAGTTCCACAGAAATGGAGCCGCCACACTGAAGGCTCTTCTCCTGGTGGACTCCAATTGGGCCAAAGGAACCACCAGGAGCATGCCATCTGATGACCTCAGTAACTGCCTGGGTAGGTTGGTATGGGAGAATGCGCTCTCTCGTGTAACATGGTCCCAAGTTGTTTTGGGCTTTGTACAGAAGTACCGGAACCTTAAACCTGACCTGATAGCGAATAGGTAGCCAGTGCAGTTCCTTCAGCAAAGAAACTCTTCTGTGGGCTTGGATTTTTACTGACATCCTGCCAGGTTCCTACACTGCTCTGGGGGGAATGAGACTTCTATGGCAGGAACCATAGAGCCCTAGAGCATTTTCCCCCTTTTAGGGAGGAGGGGCAATTGGGTTGAGGTGGTGGGGAGAGGGCTTCAGCACCTTGATGCTGTGACATGGAATAGATGCTGTTACTGAGAGACCAAGATCTGTTGCTGCTGGGATGAGTGTGAGTGGTGTGTATGAGAGAGGTGAGAGGTGAGTGGTGTGTGAGTGGTCTGTGCATGTGTGCACATGTGCGGCTCCCCACCCCAGCAGTCACCCAAGGAAGCCCTCAGGTTGTTCAGCCCTGGGATAAACTAAGCTATTTCCCCAGTATTGGGGGTGGGTGGGATAGTTTGATTTCCTGGGCCCATTTACAAGCCAAACCAGGGTAACAGGGTGGGGTAAGTTCAAGACATCACTAGTTGTCAGGGAGAAGGGTTCTCACACAGCCTTCTCCTAGACATGCAAGTTTTCTATGTGGATGGATTTATTACTGTTTTGTGTGTGTGGCGGCTCAGTCTCCCATAGTGCCCCTACTTGACATAATGATAATATGCTGTAGTAGACAAGGGTGCGCCACCTTGCCGAGAACTAGGCCAAAGTGGTGAAGCACGATGAAGAGTGCAACTTAAACCTAAGCCAGCAAGACAGGTTTTGGATATGCATTTAGACTATGTCTCTCCAGAGTCATTCTACAGAGTATGTATGTCAAAAATATCTTCACATGCAAGATCCAGACTGCTAAATAAATTAGCAATTTATTCTCCTTCCTCCATTTGGCTTCTGCTGCATTGCCATTGGTTTTGCTCTTTGACTTTGCCCCTTATCTTTCCTCCTTTGTGGCACTTCTCAACACAGGGCTAATTTAGAGGAAATACAAGATAATTGACAATTTGGACACCCTGAGGAATGAGATAATGGCCTTGGCCTTCATGGGAGGCTTGAGTGGATATAGGCTGCAAGTGCATAATGATACGAGACGGTGCTGCTGCTGTATCTATTTCTTCCAGTCTTGTGCTCTTTTTGTTTTACAGATGGAGCTTTAACTTTCAGAACACCGAAGACTCTGTTAATAATAGGGGAACTCTGTTGTACAGTTAGGAGTTTAATTGATTCATCATCAGCCCTCTTTATATCTGAACTTATTGTATTAGTACAAGTACAGAGAAGGCTCAACGTTTCCTGCAAGAGTACCTTTTTACAGCAATTTGAAAGTGAAAGAGAGAGTGGGTCCCATTAGTGGATTCACCTATTGTATAAGGATGTCTGCTAGGATTACATATTTGCAATGTTACTAGCTAGCATTTTATTCCTCAAGAAAATGGTAGTTTATTAGTTTGAACACAGTTTTAGTACTTGCATAATGTGTGATGGTGAAAGGCAGCTGCACGCAACAATGCACAATGCACTCCTATCCTCATTCCCATGTACACAGCAGTAGCTGCATGTGCAATGCTCACACACCGCAAGACAGTGATTGGGGAAATCTGCATTCCCATCTGCATTGCAATGCAGATGAAACTGTGTGCATCATCGACACATATAATATGGTACCGTGCAGAATATGTTGTGATGATTGAATATGTATTGCAATGTATGTATGCATGTATTTACTTCAGTGCTTATATCCTGCACTTTAAGTCCACAAGTATCTCTAAGGAGACTTATGAAGTTAAAACAACACAATAAAAACAATGTTGCATAGTGGTTAGAGTGTTGAACAGGGATTTGGGAGACCCCACTCGGCCAAGAAGTTCACTGGGTGACTTTGGGCCAGTCACTGACTCTCAGTCTTACTTATTCCACAGCCCAAAGTATGTCTTAAAGCCAGTCACCATATTTTCACCACCCACTGAAAGGTGGGCAGAGATCAGGCCAAACTGGTCTCCCTTAGGAGGGCATTCCAAAGTGGTGGCATCACAACTGAGAAGGCCTCGTCTCTTGTACCCACCCACCTCTTCTCTAAGACAGGGGAACACAGAGCAGGGTTTCAGTTGTTGACCTGAGTGTACAGCTAGGAATATGTGTGATGAAGCATTTACTCAAGTATGTAGACACACAACCAATTCCAGTTTCTACATAAAGTTCCCAATTCAGCAAGGAATCTGCTGGCAATCATCCCTTTTTTGGATTACAAAATGTACAATTTCTTCCTTGACGTATGACATTTTCAGGTGTTTCTCTCCATGTAATGATAACATTGTGTAGAGAGATAATGGCATCATGTGCACTAGAGCTGCCATTCTGTCCCCAGCCATGCCCTCTCATTGCTATCCATGCAGTGGGTGAAGGTCTAAAGTGGGAAAGCCTGATGAATGCGCACATAGGTTTTCCCATAAGCTGCAAGAGGTGTTGCAGCTTACAGGGACAGAATGCCCACAGGGCATTCCAGCATCAAGGGTAAGCATGGTTGGGTGCCTGCCACCAAGGGCCCCCAACCCAGCAGGGGCTCCCTGGAGTTGCTCCTCCTCTTCACCATTGCAACCTACTTGTTCACATGCCTCTCACTCTGGTCCAAACCATGGTGGTGGTGGGAAAGGAGGAGCGGTAGATGTCGTGGCCTAGTTGCTTGCCAGCTCTCTGCCTGGCAAGCAAGCAAGTGGTCGCAATGATGAGAAAGCAGAGGAAGAGCCATGCTAGCTGGTGACAATGGCAGTGAGAAGGCAGTGAGTGAGGGGGCCCATTGAGGGTGTCCTTCTTGCCCAAGGGCCCTCAAATATCTGGAGCTGGCACTGCCTGCACACATTCAGCAGGCTTCCCCCCATCAGAACTTCCCCTAATACATGTGGACAACGTAACTAGGGATGTACTGATGCTGTAAAATCCATTCTGTCTATGTTTCATGGATTATCAGGCGTCTTTCGTTCTGGCATCCGCTGATTGATAGAATCCCATTTTGCGCAAATGTGTTCCTATGCATTTGCACAATTTTTTCACTTGTGCAAATTCACACTCCAAAACAAATGCAGAAACCCCCCCCCCCCAATACACAGATCCCCGAAAAATGCATATATTCACACTTTAGCCTATGGGGGAAATGCACATTTTTGGTCAGTGTTTTTTTTTTTTTAATTTGTCATATTTTTCTGTGACTAAATTTGCATAAAATGACTGAATCCACACCACTCAGGAAAAACCAGTCCCCTGTGGAATCTGCAGGTTGGATTCGTAGAAATTAGAACTCATTCAAGTCCATTACAGTCACAGATTTCTCTAACATTGCTGGTAGCGACTCAGGGAGAAACTCAAGCAAACAAATTCCCCTCAAATAGCCTCCAAATCTTGGAACTCTCCCTGACTCTGAGAGCATTAAATATCATTGAATTTAGTGGGACTTACTTCCAAGGAAATATACATAGGATCAAAGCGTAAATTTGTTTAGTTAGTCAACAGTTTACTTTCAGGCTTAGGGTGTGAAACTGTTTTTAAGACACTTAAATCAAAGCAAGTCAACAATTAAAGCCAGCTGAGGAACATAAAAAGAAGCAGGGAGGGCAAGGTATATTAGTGAGTTGCCTGCCTTTGGTTAAACAATCATTGCATTTGGATTAACTTCCAGGACCACCCAACTCTTTTGTGAGTGTTTTGCCTCCCAAGTCTAACTGCCCTGAAATACCAGAACTTCTTGAGCTCTCTTATCCCCTTGAATTCAGTTCCCCCTTCCCAAATTCTGTGAATACTACTTGTCCTGAGTTCCAGGCTGGGTGTCATCCTTGCAGTCATAGATCACTGCACCCCTCCTGTGTTTGGACAGAGCATGAAGGAAGGACCATTAAATTGGCACTTTGTTATACTTTCTCAATAAAACACAATTTTCCGGAACAGCTCTGATCTTATCTTCTTCGTTCCCTCAGTACCTTATTTGCGCAGGCCTCTACTTTGTCTAAACAATAATTTCTGCTTAATCATGCTTGGCTCCCTTGTGGTTTGGTTGGAGTGGTAGTTGCTGGACCAGCTCGACTGGACAGACAGCAACGTATATTCTGGCAGACTTAAGCCAGGGTCTGGAAAACATTTGCCCTAGCACATTCGGGTGAATTTTCCCCAAGTCATTTGTGTTCTGGAAGGGTTTGTTCCCTGAATATGGAGAAGTAGTTTGTAGACATGTTTAGGGACACATGTCCCAAGCAAGCGTGGTAAGACAGGGGAAGGGTTAAGCACCCTCTACTGATTCTCCCCTGCAAATGCCCTCAGCCCCTATACTGGTGTTACAAGAAAAATAATATGTAGCGTATGTGCCTGGGAAGTAATTTACTAATTTCTTATCTCTTTTTTTATTGCAAAGTATGATTGGAGATAAGTTAACAAGATGGGGTGGAGGAAGGAGAGATATGGGAATCATCACAGCTGTAAAACCAATTTAATTGACAGTGGGTAGTGGATATCGGTTCAAATTGCTATTGAATATTCTTCGATCTAAGACTGCCCATGTGTCTCGTTAGTGATATTTGAATGGCTGCCAATAAAAAGTGTTATTGTTGCTCTTTAGGTTAGATTCGTAAGGCATTTCTGGCAGAGTAGACAATGATGTATTGTTAGATCATCTGGAATCAAGGGTTGGGATTTTTTAGGACAGCATCAAATTGGTTAGAAATGTAATTATCTTTGTCAGCAGACCCTCATGCTATATTGGTTATGCAGCTTATCAGGAACTGTTACTATAAAATATGTTTTCCCTCAGGAATCTATTCCTGCCCTTTTATTTGTGTATATATATACTTTTCTTGGCAGCATTATTAATAGATCTGGGCTTTATTACCATGTCGCTGCTGATAATACGCAGACTTACTAACTGGTTTTTATAGATCCAAACAAAGCAGTGTCTCACTTGACACTTTGCGTTATTAAAACTGAGTGGGATGGCAGCTAATTTTTAGATGAACATTGAGAAGACTGATCTAGTTCATCTGTGTGTAAAATGCCTTCTTGATATGAAATCTCCTTTTACTGATCTTCTAATGGACAATGGGCTTAATCTTTTTCCCTGTGAGAGTATAAATCTTATTCTGATACAGGGGGGGGGGGGAGGAAATTCTTGATAACTAAGGAATTGGATTAATAACAGAATTATTTTCCAGGGAAATCTCTTCTGGAGGTGAGAAATCTCTGTAATTTCATCTGTAGTGATGTGTTCATATAAACATGGCCCCCATATGGTAAAATTAAGAGGCATCCACTGGGTTGCATCCAGATTAGATATGTGCAACTGGGCTGGAGGAAGCAGCCTTCCTATGGCAGCTCTTCCAGTCCCCTGAAAATGCTACACAGACTGAGACTGGGTTCACACACACAACATGACAACTCATACTGAAGAAGGTTGAATATGGGTTGAGTGTGGGTTGTTGTTGAACTGTGGGTTGTTGTGTTGTTTGAATCCAGCCAGAAGGTCAAGGGATTCTGATGAATGGGGTGTGAGCTGTGGTGTTGGGGGATTCCCCAAAATCGGATGGAGGCACCTTCCATAAGCCCTTCCATACAGAAAAGGCAGATCCTGGATCCAAACCAGTGCATTTTTTTCCTATTAAAAATGGTAAGGTTTTTGTGTTCATTCATTCCATGGGGTCACATTTATTTAAGAATAAGAAACCAGACTTCCCCCCCCCCCCCAGAATTGCTTAACTTGCCTTGTTTTTGCCCATGAGCTAGCATTTGGCAGACATATTAAATTCATATAGTTAAATGTGATGAAATGCAAGTGTATGCCAGGAAACACACTATAACAAAGGTGGTCTTCCAGGATTATAGACCATAGATTCATAGATTCATAGATCATAGAGTTGGAAGGGGCCTACAAGGCCATCGAGTCCAACCCCCTGCCCAATGCAGGAAACTAGAGGAGGGGTCTCCCATCCAAGTAATAACCAGGCCTGACCCTGCTTAGCTTTCCACACTCAGACAAGCTGAGCCAGCATGAGCCACAGGCCTGTATTGTATATCATTATTGACAAATCACAAAGGATCTCTGCTCAACATATAGGTACATAATATTAGAATGTGCACTAGATATATAATATTCAGGCATTATATAGCAGTAGAAAGTAAATGTGTGAGGAGCCCTGTCCCTGCTCCCATGTATTTTCATCACCCTCCACTCATGGAGGGTGATTTTCTGTCCATGGAGGCTCTCCACACAGTGTTCTCAATCACATGGCGAGCCTCCATGGAAACAGGAGGCTCTCTTCAGAAAGTCACCCCTCATGCATACAGGGCAATGGGTGCCACAATGGTGGGGGGAAGGGCTGGAGCGCTCCCTCTCCTCCTACATCCATTGGACATGGTCAGAGAACACCTGAAAAGGGCTTAAATCTATCTATGTATTGATCTGTCGATCTATTTCTTGCTGGAATAAAAATGAAGGGTGCAGTCCTATGCATGTTTAGTCAGAAAAAAAGTTATACAAATCCAAGACTGGTAGCATGCCAGGAGTTGTAGGACACTCTCTCTCTCTCTCTCTCTCTCTCTCTCTCTCTCTCTCCATACATAGATAGATAGATAGATAGATATAATATAATGCTTAATCTATAGTTTCTTGTGAACTTCAACTTCTCTGGAATCCTCTCATCTCAGATGAATAAGGGGCCTTGTACAACATGGAGCAGTACAACAGAAGCTGTTATTGCATGATAAATTGTTTATACCGAGAGGCTCAGTATGTGGATTTCAGGCAATTTTCACTAGGCCAATGCAAACTTTCTTTTGACATATTTTCAGTGGTGTGATTAAAAAAACACAAACCTGATCCACATAGTGCACTATGATGGTACCTTCCACTTGGAGTGCTTAAAAGTGACTTCCACATGATAGACATACTACTAAACCAGTTCTAACAGATGGCAAAAGGGAACTATAAGTGGGTGAATCCTGCTACCATTAGAGCATACTATATTGTTGCTTTATTTGTTGTGTTTTGACATGACTGCATTTTTTTAAAAAATCACAAAAATCAAAGCTAATAGCAAGAATGCCCTGAGAATTCACACATTAGTTATGAGATACCAAATTACCATATATATATATATACGGTATATATATATATGGTATATATAAATTCATTAAAATGTGAAATGGATATGGTGAGCTGAAGTTTCACCACATGGCCATGATGTGTCAAAGCATTAATATGAATCACATGTATACACACAGCACAAGCAAACAGACAAATAAACAATGTGGTGACATATTTCTGGAATAAAATGTAAGGGAGCAATCCTATGCATGTTTAGACAGGAAAAAAAAGTCCTACAAATCCAAGGCTGGCTGGGGCATGCTGGGAGTTGTAGGACTTTTTTTTGCCTAAACATGCATAGGATTGGACTCTTAGTCTCTCATGTCTTCTATTAATTAATTGGGTGGGCTGTCTGTTTTCAGTCACAAAATATGAGCTTACATGATGGAACAAGGGAGTGATCCAATCCTGAAAGCATACCCAGTATTTCAAATATTATGCAATATATGTGTTTGTCAAATTGCTGTGTTGTCAGCCAGAAACCTTATTATACATGCTTCTTTTATCATCTCAACGTGTTACAAGATTTTTGATTGACAAGAAATGTTATTTTAAATGGATATGATGTGTCATTAGTGTATAACAAGGGCTTTGACTGACATCTTTACAAAAGGAATGTTACTCCAACCACATACAGTAGGAGTACGTGTAATAATATGTATTATCCTTAACTGCCCAAAGAATCAATGCCTTACCAAAAAAACACAAACAAACAAACAAAACCCCTTCTTCTTCAGGTTGCTCAGGTGTAGTTAGAGCAGAAATGTTGTTTGGTGACTGCATGGATTATAACTATTCAGCAGGGCTGTAATTTGTGGTCTAGTTATCTCACTTGCAGTTGGCAGGGTTTTAATATCCACATAAAAGGGTATTTCGCTGTCTGCACATCTCTGGTTTATTTTATATGTAGTGCAAAATCTCAGAATGTTCTCTTTAATAACTTGAAATTTTAATAAGGACCTAAGGAACAGTTGAAATGTGAGTGAACTTATATTTAAATGAGGGCTTTGAGAGCTTGGAGAGTCTAACTTGGTGAACTCTAATTAAATCCCACAAGGCCACCAGGTCTGCCTCCTTTGCTCTTGATAGTAAAAGTGAGGTCTTCAAAAAGAGTCTCCTGGCAGTATACAAGTGGGAAGGGGAAAAAAAGCCTTCAACCCTTCGCGATAGCATTTTATAAAGCAAGAATTCCAGAAGGAGTACCACAGAGAGGAACAATAGCTAGAGCATGGAAATGAAAACGAGCATGCTGAGAAATATTCACTGAGTATTAGAAGGCAAACCTTTTCAAGGGTGCCCCCCCCCCCAAATCAAGCATTCTGCACTAGATGCCTTGTGTTAGATTGTACATGTATGTGCATGGGGTGGATGGGGGTTGGGGATAGGTATCCACAGGCAGCCTCTAATGAAGAATTAATTCCACCCTTACTACTTCAGTAGCATAACAGTTTGCCAAGTGGAAGTAGTGCTGGGAAATGCAGCAAGGAATACTCCCATCTGCACTTGGGAAAATTACATTTCTCAGGTGCTAGAGCAAAGGCCTCTCGGTGCTGGAGCCAAGAGCAGCCAGATGAGGAGGTGGGGAAGGGGATGGAGGTGCTTTGAGGCTCACAGCAAGGGACAGGGATCAAGGGGTTGCAGGAAATGGCTCGGCTTACCTCAAGTCCACCCAAATTAAGCTGGTGAACTTGCCAACAGTGTCAGCTCTAGGTTTTTGTGGGCCTTGGGCAAGGAACCTAGAGGTGTTCACGTACCTGGGGGGGGGGCAACCCGCCTTGCCTCACCTCTTCATGGTGGGTGCCCCCCGCTGCTCGATTCTCAGCGGCGTGGAGCGATTCTCTGCGCCGATCAAGCTGCCCGCGCCGGCCGCGCCGGTCCCATCCCATTGCATCACTTCTGCCTGGCAGGAAGTGACGCGTCGAGACCCTGCGCCAGCGTGCTGGGACCCTGCGCTGCATCTTTTCTGTAGAAACCAGGGCAACAGGGTTGTTTTAAGCCCTGTTGCCCTGGTTTCTACGGGAAAGACGCAGCGCTTAAACTGTTTTAAGCCCTGTTGCCCTGGTATCTACGGAAAAGACGCAGCACGGGGTCCTGTCGCGCCAGTGCAGGGTCCCGTTGTGTCACTTCTGGCCAGCCGGAAGTGATGCAACGGGACCGGCGTGGCCGGCACGGCCGGCGCGGCACGGAGACGCGAGCGGGGCCCGGGACCAGGTAAGGCCCGCTCACCTCAGGCGGGCGTGAGCAGGGCTGATTTCGGCCCGCTACGCCCGCTCGAGGCGAGCGGTTACATCCCAGTGGGCCTCTGCCCTCAGTGAGTCTACCTTCTCATAGTCTCCAACTGCCCCGAAAATGCCGGGACCTTCACGAAAACCCTCAAGCCATCCCGGCTTCTCACTTTGTCATGCAGAGTCCAGAATTCCCCTGCCTCCCGCAGCTGCAAGCTACTTAAAGGGACCATGAGCAAAATTGCAGCTAAGCTTGCAGTTTTAGCTTAGCTGCAGTTTTGCCAATGGCCCCTTTAAGATAGCTCTGCTTAGGCTTGAACAGCCACAGTAAGCAGGGAGGGAACAGACGCTGCTAAGCTGGGAAGGTCAGGCAAGGATGTGTGTGTGCGCGCACATTGCTGTGGGAAAGGGATTAGCTGGGTGAAAGCCTGGACTGACGGAGAGGTGATGGAGGGACCATGTGATTCCTATCTTTATATTGCCAAAGATTTTATTTCCTAATAGAGCAGACTCTGTGCCTCCAACAGGTGAGGTTACAGTGCCAGAAGGAAATGCAAGAAACTTCCCCTTCTCTAGCTCCATGTTTGAGGGGGTGGGGTGGGTGGGTAAGCTTCACCTGTTGAATTTGTGCCAATCCTGACAAATTTAAAACTAAAAGAAAGAAATTGCCCTGCAAGCACTGACACCCCCCCCCTAAAAAACACCAGATATCAACAATTAAAGGTTTAAGTAAGGTAAAAAAAAAATATTACAAAAGCCACTTATAAAATATTATAAAATAATATATAATATAATAATGTAATCAATATAATATGTAAGATTTTGTGTGTTTCCTCTAATAACATTTGTACTTGACCATTCCCTTTGGTTGCCTGGCCAGTGGCCATAACCTTGGCCACACCCTCATGTTGCCTGGCCATGCCCTCTTGATCACACCTCCATGTTGCTTAAGTAGGGGTGCACACGTACCTGGGGGGGGCTCGCCCCACCTCGCCTCTCCGCAGCGGGCCCCCCGCCACTAGATTCTCAGCGGCGCAGAGCAATTCTCCACGCCGCTCGAACCACCCACGCCGGCCGCACCGGGACCCTGCGCCAGTGCGCCGGGACCCCGCACTGCGTCTTTTCTGTAGATACCAGGGTAACAGGGCTGTTTTAACCATACCTCTTGCAAATTCACATGTGTGTCCCTATTGCTACCACTTGCTTGCTTAACAGGCAGACAGTTTGTGAGGAAGTAGGCCCCTGCTTTGCGATGTGTGGGAAGCCAAGGAGACTACAGGCTGCAGGAAACATGATTCTACAATGAAAGACAGGACACTCATGCACACTCCCTAGCCACTTCATAAGTAAGGTAAGCACAAGAACCCCAACTCCAATCCCATTACAATTTCTCCAAAGTGTTCTCCTTTGAATTTCTTTTTGAAAGCAATTTCTTTTCTATTAAATTGAATGAGAATGGTTGAAAAAAATGTGGGAGAAATTTTCAGCACATCATGTTTATGATATAAGGGCCCCAGGGCATCATCTGAGGAACATGATGCAGCCATCTTGCAGCTAAGCAGGTCGGAGTCTGGTCTGTTCCTGGAAGGGAGAACACCTTCCAGGGTTCCCTGAGTTGCATGATGGAAGAAAGATGGAGGAGAAATAGAGATAGGCAAATCTGTCAAGCTAGATCTTGTTCATTTTTCCATCATTTTTTCCCAGTTCCACATCGGATTGTGAGCCTCTTTTTCTTTCCTGCACAGGAATGTATATTTATTTTTGTGTGCATTTTCCCAATGTATGCATTTTGTACGCATGTACCCATTGACTAAAACATGTTTTTGTGCAGTTTTCAAGTGCATATTTCTGTGCACAATTTTCAAATCTATGCATGGTTTTTTTTAACACTGTGATTGCAAAGTTCCAGGAGGTGCAAACTGGGTAATCTCACATAAGAAAGCAAACCCAATGAATTTATCACCCATGTCTAGATAGAGAGAAAGAAAAAGAATTTGAACACCCACCTGCAAGGATCCTTGAAGTGACTGGGCTCCTGCTGGTACATCATGGTTTTTCACACTTTGGAAGGTGCTGTGGTGTCCACAGGTCTAGTAGGTTGTGTCTTGTATGTGCAACGTGGTATGGTGATGCCAAGAAAACATTTCTCTCTTGCTATACATGAATTGGACCCTCCCGAACATGGCTGATGTGACGGCATTGGTGCATAATGCTGTGTGGTATTTTTCAGTGGTGTTGCTATGGAGTCTCCTTTCAACTTTGCTGCTTGAGTGCATATGAGCTAGTAGACTATACCATGCCAACATTATGCCAACATTAGCAGCTGCTGGTGTAGTAGGACCATTGGATCACTGTGTTAGAGGTCCTTAACCTAAGAATCAGGGCACCATTTTCAGACTTTGGCTATTGCTGTGATATTCAGAGGAGCTTGTCTTGTTGGAATAATTCTCAGGATGTTGTGATGATCTTCACAATTTGGATATTGTAGGTATACTATGAATGTATATGTAAGTCTGCAATATCGATGAATGTGAATGGGACTTATCATTTGGTTTGCAATTAGAACCCCTCATTCTCATTCCAATCTACTGCATAAGGGTTGAAGCCTTCATTTCTCAGAGCTTGTTCCCTGTCAGTTCCACAGCTTTTTACTCAAATAGGTGACACAATAATGGACTGAACATGTGCCACTTTTAATCTTTCACTGCTTAAAACTCTGTGACAATAACATTCCCCCTTCAAATACAGCATATGCTTCGGAAGACATTTTCTTTTTAAAAACAACAACCCTACAACATCTCATCCATCGGGGAACTTTGCCACTGCCACAAGTGAACATTTCTTTTTACATTAAATATTTTAATAGTTTCCTTTATATAGCTCAGATTGACATTTCCACTCCTTAGTCTCACACACTGTAATAAAACAGCCCCTTTAAGGATAACATTAGCATTGTTATTATTATTATTATTTTATTTTATTATTGAAATAGGTGGACTGGAAACCAACCCACAAAATGATTAACTTAAAAACAAAAATAAATTCACTCTGAGCTATCATTGCTAGGTCTTATTGCAAGAGTTTTTGTTGCAGCCAAACTATTGACGGTGGGGAGATAAAGGTCATCAGAGGACAGAATACCAATGGTACATATTCCTTCTTCTGAATGAACAGTATTCTCCTTTATGTTGCATCCCCAAAAGTACTTTATCACAGATTGGCCTTGAGGATTTTCACAGTAGGGTCCACTTATCATGGACAGTAGCACTGGGGGACAGGTGATTTAACACTATCTTTTGGATTGACTGTGAAGCCTGGGAGAATTGCCTTACTTGTTCAGACCAAAGACTATCTATTCAAGGTATCTGCCTTGAACAGTGGCCAGTCAGATCCCTCTAGGAACTCACAAGCACATTAGGATGTTGATGGTTACTCCCAGTTTTCTGTTCTGAGACTCAGAAGTTTACTGTTTCTGAATATGGGGATTCCATTTAGCTGTAACAACTAATGCAGATTCAAAAAGGGGGGCCTTTTGTGAAGCCTTTTGCCACTCCTCCTGAAAGATGTCCATTATTATTATTATTATTATTATTATTATTATTATTATTATTATTATCTCTTTTACACTCCCTAGTGTGGATGCCTTTCATCTGCACTGCATTATTTTCAATGGGAAACATGTTTGGATGTGCATGTGAATGCATATCTGTATTCAATATTCTGTCACAAACAATCACATGTAATGATGTGTGAACAGAGCCGCATCAGAGTGAAAGTCTTGCTTCGCAGCATAGGGTGGCAATGAAACTGCCAGCACAGTGTGGCAAGATAGACAGCAACAGACACATTGCTTTGGCAACATAATGTATACCCTTATGTTCTCCCTCATCCAGAATGAGGGCAGTGAGAGGCCTGTGTTTGCCCTCAGTGATGTCATAAGGTAGCCAGATCAAATTGGCTACTTGGTCTCATGAAATCATCACATTAACTATGTGTTCCCTGATGGTCTGGGTTCAGAAATGAAGAATAAACAAGCCCTAAAAATGGTACCAAAGCAACAGCATATTGGGGCTGCAAACAGCCACAACAAACTGTGGAAGACCATTCAGTATAGCAGATGTGAGTGATGTTGATGGGCATTTCACATCCCTCGAAAGCCCACATTTTGACTTGAAAATGTTTGGAGAGGAAACATTTGACACAGCACTAAGCATAGTTCAAAGCAATAGATGGATATATCCTTTGTGACAATATTTTCTAGGAGAAGATTTCCTCCCACTCATTTACTCTTCAACTTTTCTGAGTGTTGGGACTTGGGAGCTTCGGTAGCCCGGATAGATCAGTGGAGTGCCCTGGAAGTGCCCTTCAGGCATCCATGAGCCATTGGGCAATGGGAATATTGGAAAATGCTAAGATAATGATAACTGGTTTTAGTTATGTCCCACTCTGGCTCTATCATTTTGATCTCGTCCACCACCTGTGCTCTATCACTGGAACATATAATTGAGTCAGCAGAGCTACTGGCAAATCTCATTGAGCTTGGGCTCAGATACAAGATGCAGGGGCTTATAAATCTCACCCCAAAGAAGAGGGGAAGTTTACAGACCCACAAATCCTTCTACAGCTTAGATTAATATCTGAGTCAGAGACTGATTCCTGGCTTGCCCCCGACCCACTCTCACCCAGCTCGCAGCGCTTCAAACATGCAGCCTTTAAACATGTGATGGTGCTGCAGCAGTGGGGAGAGGAAGAGAGTGATTGGATCCTCCCTTCCCGCTAGCACACTGCTAGCACAGCAGATGCGGTACCCCTTAGGAGTTGTGATTCCCCCCCCCATGGGCTGCCTATTCTGTAGCCCTTGTTAAAACTGCAACTCCCAAGGGCCACAGGGGCCTTTCGTCTTTGCATGCAAGCAACACATCAGAAACAGACATGATGAAGGAGAGAGCCAATCTCCCTCTTTTCCTCCTCTCTTCTTTTAGCTGTAGTGTTGCCACTGCTCCCCCTATGCTGCCTATTAAGTGTGCTTTAGAGGGAATGGGGTGGTTTGCGGGGCTGGGGATCAGGGGTTAATTGGCTGGGCATTTGCGGGATCAGGCTGGCTGAGTGGGAAGGAGGTGGGGGCGATTTTCAACATTGAATTGGCTTGCTTGGAATTATAAACCAAGCTCTTTTCTGACTTTTTTGGGAAACAGATTGGCTCAGAAATAAGCCAATCTGATTCAGACTGTGGGGCTCTTCCTCATGACTCTGGATAGGCAGGATCAGACTATGATCGTTCTAAACTCAATGGAAATGTATTTTGCTGGTGAATGCCTATCATCATAGCCATCTAGCCAGAGTTCATGCGGCCTGATATTCTGCTACCAGCATTTTGATATAGATTGTTGGCTTGTTGCGCACTTGCAAGAATATTAGAGTTAATTTTTGATCCTTGTTTTTAAATGGTCAAAACCTCCATCAGCTGTCCAAACAGATATGACAGAAAAATGGGTAGAGGAAAAGTAAAGTGCAGTAAAATCCCATTGAACTGAAAGTGAACCAGTGTGTTCACGGCGCAAAGTATCTCCAAACATCTCATCCACTTTATTTATTTATTTATTTATTACATTTATACCCCACCTTTTTTCCTGCAAGGAACCCAAGGCGGCTTACATAATCCTCCTCTCCATTTTATCCTCACAACAACCCTGTGAGGTAGGTTAGGCTGAGAGTCAGTGACTGGCCCAAAGTCACCCAGTGAGCTTCATGGCTGAGCGGGGACTAGAACCCGGATCTCCCGAGTCCCAGTCCAACACTCTCACCACTACGCCACGCTGGCTTCATATGGAACATTTATATATTGGTCCAAAACATATTCTTAACTGTTCCCACTGTAAATCTACAGATGTTTAATTGAAGCCAGTGTAATTATTATAGCCAGATAAAATGAGATCAGTAAACCTATAGATAAGTCAGACCTCTGTCTTGATCTTGGGAGTAATAACTTGATTTTATTATTTGAGCTTGTGTTTAATAATCTCCAGTTCATAAAGGTCTTCTCTAATGAAGAAATGTTCATTCATTCTGCAAGTAAAGGTCACCTGTACTTTTTATTAAGCGTGGGTTTAGATCTTATTACCAAATCCGGGATTCTTGTTTTCACAACTGTATATATAAACTGTATACGGACAGCAAAGATTGGAAACCATTATCTAGTTTTTTTTATAGCTCCAGCATCAGTGAATTATTGAGAAGAAGATTAAAGTTCAGCACATGCCAGATCACTTGTGAGTCCAGATAGACTCTTCCTTGATGTTCTTTTCAATAGGGCCTTGACCTGAAAGAGGCATTGAGCTATTATCTGTCACCTTTGTTCTTGTGTGTCCAAGATGCCAAAAGCATTGGGGCTTTTCCCCTTTTGAAGTCTCTTTAAGAATGAGTTACCAAAGCTTTCATAGCCTCATCCTGAAGTGGCTGCATCAATTCTGGGGGAATAACAGTAACAGTTGTGAAATATGGGATATACCTGTATTGCTCACTGATTAAAGCTTCTCTTATTGATCTGGCACATTAGTTCAGAGTGAACTAGGTAGCGTAGACTAGAGATTTTAATGCAAGCCTTTGTTGTCCAGGTTCACTTATATGAAATAAAAATACACCTGGAGAAGAGGGATGACATTTTTTTTCATGGCATCATCATCATTATATTGTGGAAGTGCTGCTGCATGATATTCCCATTTTTGGCAATGGATTTTGAGAATGCTTGATCTCTGAAAATATCAAAAACTATTTTTAAAATTGGTTTCCAAAGTATCCTATGTTTCTTTATTAATTTAATGGATTTATTTACTTATTACATTTATATCTCACCTCTTTTCCTCTTGCAAGGAACCCAAGGTGGCTTACATAGTCCTCTTGCTCTCCATTTTATCCTCACAACAGCCCTGTGAGGTACTTTAGGCAGTAACTGGCCCAAAGTCACCCAGTGCATTTAATGGCTGATTGGGAATTAGAACCCAGATTTCCTGAGTCTCAGTCCAACACTCTAACCACTGCACTACCCTGGCTCTCTGTTTAGGATAATGTGTGGTAATGTTTAGGATAATGTGTGATTTTTTTAAAAAAATTGGCTGTTGCCCCTTTTGCTTGACTTGACTACTGGAAGAAGGCAGGCAGCAAAGAGGGGCACCATTTCAGGTTTTGATAGGGGCAAGGGCAAGGTTAACACGCAGGATTCTTAGGCAGCTGCTGGGGGTAGAGCACCCCAACAGGGCCCATTGCTGATTCCTGCCCTCTGTTGGGCCCCCTCTTATGTCAGCAGAACCCCCTTTATTAGGCAGTCCCATCTGTGAGCCAAGAGCTGGGTTTGGGGGAACTACCACTTTAATTTCCCATTATGCCTCAGAATGGTGCTACATAAGGGAATTGTGGGAAATGTAAGTAGCAGTTCCACTGGAGCACTGCTTGCAGTGCCAAGGGGTCCCATTGACATTGGAGATGGCCCAACAGAGGGCCCTGACCAGCCTGGAACCAGCTCTGGAGGCAAAGATTTCAGTGAGGACAAGAGCCACAGTAAGGTCTGAAGGCACATCAATAAATATATTCAAGATTAAATTGCAAAAAAGAAGACGTATTTAAGAGTATTTGTTGTGGTTAATTTTTATACCTCATATTAACCAGAGACATAGCAGCTCATTCTAACTAGCACCCCAGCAAACTTTAGTGACCAGGACTTATTCTGAGCACTTGTCATGCCATAGAAGGCGTAACAATGGCACTTTCCTACTCCTTTTATAATAACCTCTCACATGTTAAATTTTGTGAAAGCTGAAAATATATGTTGATATCTCTGAGGGACTTTCAAGTATCTCTTCAATAAATTTACTCACGCTTAAATGTAAATGCAGTACGTCTACCTGCCCTGCACAAACCCTAGTAGAATTCATCACAGTCAGGTTTACAGACTATTTCTTATCTGTTCAGTGATTAGCCATTGTTACTTCCTACAAACCAGGCAAATATGCTAATTTGACTGCCTCTAAATGAACAGAGCATAAGAACCTGTCACTCAAAAGTGTCTGTCTATAGAGAATTGTACCTTGAGAGAGCTTCAGTTACAAGGAAAAATTCCCTTTGTGACTGATAATAGTAATTCTCTCTAGTAATAATGGGGTGGGGTGGGACGCAGGAAGAATGTGCGATGTTCAGAATATCCCAGAACACTGCAGTATAAATTAAAAGTATCAAAAATATAGGGGGATCAGGCAGTATTTAAATTGATAGCACAGAATATTGTACTGTCTTCAAGCAAAAAACATCTTCTACTAGAGAGCAAAAATAAGAATGGTGGGACTCTAAATATAGAGCTTTCATATGGAATTACCACTCCAGCAGTGCCCATCATCCTCACTCTAATTTTTCTAAGGAAATTCATTAACTTTTCCACACATTTAAATAACTAAATATGTACTCTGAATATTTTGTAGCTGTATCTCTCTCTCTCTCTCTCTCTCTCTCTCTCTCTGTGGGTGTATGTGCGTTTTTAAATTGCCAGACATCCACCATCTGCTGTTGTAAACCAACCAGTCTATCTATGGTTGTAATGTCTGAATTCTCCTCTTTTCTATCCTCTTATATAATTAAAGATTTCAGCTCTCAGTGATGCCTTCTTTCCCCCTTAAAGAAAAAGAAAGACCAAGTATAAGTTTACCCAAAGTGTATTAATCATTTCCCTGCTGCTCACTGATAAGCACACTGCTCTGTACAGTTGAAAGCTATTAAACTTGTCTATTCAGAGGATGTTTAGAATCCTCAACTGAGCATTTGGCTAAACTCCAAAATTATTACCATAATACCTTCTGAAATGAGACAGAAAACATAACGTATTACAATTGATAAGTGCATCATTTGTACTGTAGATTTAGTTTATATTGGTAATATTAAATATTTTAATTGTCTTGGCCACATTATAGAGCACTGGTTACTTGAATTATTTAGCTCATTGACAGCATTATGGCTATGAAAGGAAAGATCTAAAAATCATAAATATTTTACATTTGGGTTTACAGAGCAATTACAAGGCTTTAAAAGAGACTTGTGGGCTGTTGTGAGGTTGTGTTTGTTTTTAAATCCATTTTAATCACAGCAGTTAATGAATTCTGTTTTCACTGATCACTCATTGGACAGCCTTCTCATTTTGGATGTGACCTTTGCTTTTAAAAAGTCTTGGGTTCGGAGGAAGGGGCATAAGTTATGTGTTGTTGTTTTTTAAAAAAGATTTAATTGAACAGAATGAATCAAGCTGAAATCACTGGGAGTTGAAATCAGTCCATTTGCATTAAAATGAGGCTACAATGGAAAAGGTCTCAAATTTCATATGAGTACACATTACTAAAAATGATCTTGTTACCCACTTGGGTAGTCACTTAGGCATTGCCAAAAATGAGGAAAGACATCGCCAAAAAGAGAGAGGACAATTTGCATAACATTTGCATATGTTAATTTATATGTATAGTTGCAATTTTTAAAAAAAACCCAATAACTAAACAGAAATACAGTATATCTCACCATAGTAGGGAATACTGACTACCTGTGTGCCTGCTCATTCTGCTGTACCTGGTCAATTTCAAGGCCTCCACCAATCTCCCTTCTTGTGGTTCTTTAACCCTGACTTGGACTGTGTAGATCTTCAAATAGAGGACACCTTCTAATAGAGGATTTTCCTCTGACAGCTCTTCAAAGAGAGGACTGTCCTCTGTAAAGCAAGATATCTGACAGAATCCATAGTTAGATCCATTTGCTCTGAATTCATTTCAGGTGAGCTGAAGAAGGCAAGTAAGATGGATCCAGTTAGTCATATGTTACATGCTTCTCAGATGCTTCTCCAGCTACAGATGTAGATAGAACATACAGACTGTCTACATGCAAGACAGACAAGTATACATTCAGAGCAGATGGTGCTCACTTCACCTATCGAATTAGACCTCCTGACTGTAGAAAGCATGATTTACATTCTGGCAGACACAAAACTACTTGAAGACCAGCTGCTCAAACAACTCCTAGAGTTGCACATGGGTGGATTTGGAATTGCAGGGCATCAAAGCTTTGTCCACTTTGAAAAGTAGCCCCAAGGACAAGAACAAGCCAAACCCAAGCTCAAACCATATCAGCTCTTTTGATACCAAATCAGAAATAGAAAATGAGCTGTGGATGGTTGGCCCATAGATCATAATATCTTGAGCAACAAGAAATGGCCTGCTATGGTTGCTGTATTCACCTCACCAGGTCATCCAAAGATCTAAGGCATGTGCTTGTGCTGTAATGTATTGGACAAAAACAAATATTCAGATTATGTTATGGGTCAGCAGTAAAGGCTGAACACTCACAGTGAGTCATGTACTGGCAACCTTTGGCTCCACATTCCCTAATTAACTTGTGATTAATTCAAGGGGAGGATTCTGTTGGAGGATATGGAAAGGAGACGGTCCTTATACTGGTTAGGCCGAAGCAGAGTTTTCCCCCTTATGCACAGCCTGGTTACTGAAACTGGTTATCTCACCATGTGGGTTGCTAAACCCTTGGTATGAGGCTCTTAAAAGGAAACAAATTGTCCATACAAGGTTTAAAACTAAAAGACATTTATTAGTTTTACTTACAGTCCCTTTATTCATATGCGTGTGTCCAGCATGTTGGGGAGAGAGAGAGAGAGAGAGAGAGAGAGAGAGAGAGAGAGAGAACTGGCCACAGAGAGGCAGGGAGTAGGGAGGAGGGGTTACAAAACATGCACCCTGGGGATTGTTAAATTAACCCTTTCCGCCCACTGTAACTAGTGGTTACATTACCTTGTTGATTTAAGCAGGCAATATTACAATTTCCAACAGATTCATAGTAAAGAAGAGGGATATGATATATGTAACTGTATTTTTAAGCAGCTTACCGTATTTTTCCGTCTATAAGACGCCCCCATGTATAAGACACCCCCCACTGGGCAGTTTTGCAACCGCACGGTTCTCTCCTTGGCTTACCTCCATGTATAAGACGACCCTCAATTTTTAGTCTAGCGATTTTAGGAAAAAGTATAGTCTTATACATGGAAAAATACTGTACTTTCAGTCCTTCCTGAAACTCTTTGGCTGTGCCTCTTTTATTGTTTGACTCTCTCAGTCAGCCATGTTCTAGGCTGCATTTTAGTTGGAATGAAATTTGCTGTTCTACAAAGACTTTGATGCCTCAGCCAGACTCGGATAGACTTTCTGGGAGCTGAATTACATGATTGTGCATGCCCCCCCTGAACCTAGATATAAACAACAATATTATAGCAGCCTATGTGTGTTCATTGTAATGTCCAAAAAGATCCTTGCATGTACAACTATGCATCCAGAGGTCTATTCCCCATGTGCTCATGAATCCTGCTTTTCCAGGTTTTCCAAACGTATGGAGAGATCCTTTCATGTGTACAGTTGTACACACAGAGGTCTTTTCAGACATTACAATCCATGGGGCTGAGAGTGGAGTCTGCTACCATGAGGGCGCCTCCCTCACACTTACTTTCATTCTCCCCAGTCTAACGTCTGAAAGGGATCCTCGATTGTATCCCTAACTTCCATTTGTTTCAATTTGCCCATATGGGGAAAGTAAGTGAGGGGGTGACCATCCTTTTTAAAGGGGTTATATATTTCAGGTGGCGAATTGTGTCAAGAAAACAGAATATTGGAGTGGGTGGGTCAAGAAAATCGGCGTGCTCCCTAGACCTGCCTACTGAGGCAAATGCATGCTACAGCTACCTATTCATCTGGTGGCAATAGGAGAGTAATGATAAAAGAAGTCCAGTCCAGTGTAAGTGTGAAATTATGTTTGGAGTTTAGGCCATGCAAAGGAAAGCTAATAAATATTTTATATACGAGCTGCAGTTAACAGTATCAAGTGCCTGTTAGCCATATAAACATATCTGTTAAAACAGAAGAGCGACGGGGTGTTGTTGTTTTTTAATGGAGAGATTATCAACATTTTATCTTGATGTAGATTCTTTAATTAAATGTCGGCAACAGCGCAGAAGAATAGTGAATGGACAATAATACAATCAGTGTGGCAAACAAAGTTAATACAACATTAACTCTGTAATTTAAAGGCTCTTGTGATGACCTTTGGTCTTGCACTTTCTGTATGCATTATTGATTTAGGCTGCAGTCCTGCACTCGTTTATGCATACTTAATTTCCATTTATTTTAATGGGATTTATGCAGTGCTTAGTGCAGGATTACAGCCCTAGCCTATGATTTTCAGATTACATAACATGAGAAAATATAAATTAGTCATTTGCATAGGCATGATGAATGTCTCCCCCCCCCCCTTTACCCTAATAAAATCTGGATTAAGGATACCTAAATCTGGAGTTTATATGTATTTGGAATCTACTGTTGTTTCCTGACTCCTAGCTAAGCAGAAGCACAAGAGGGACTCCAGTTGTTTTGGGGGCTATATAGGCAAGCAGGCTCTCAGAGAGCAAGGGATCAGAGTGGGTGAACAGGGAGAGCAAACAGGAGTTTGGTGGCAGGGGAGGTAAAGGGGAGGTCCCTAACAATTTTTCTTCTTCTTTTCTTTTCTTGTGACACACACTTATATACCAGTGGAACTCTTTGTTAACCTTCAGGGAAGGCAGGACAAGGCACAGGCCATTCCAAATCCAATACAATCAGAAATGTAGAAACAAAAAGGGAATAGAGAGTATGGATGGAAAAGACTCTCCGGTGGTGGTGACCAGCAGGGTGTGTGCAATGTTTGTTTTCTTGCCTGAGATCAGCATGGCCTACACGTGCAACAAGTGCAAGCTGGTTGTGCTGCTGGAAGAAAAAATGATAGGACTGGAGTGACAAGTGTCAACCCTCAAGGGAATAAAAAGATGGACTGCTGGCAAGGGGTGGGTTGCAGCTCACAAGGACTGGAAAGTATGTGTTTGGCCACAGCATGAAGAAATTCATCAGGAGGACTGATGTAACCGATCGCCTCGCATGAGCGTAGTGGGCCAAAATTGGGCCCGCTAACACTCGCGCGAACCCACCTTTTTCTGGTGGCAGCTCGCCGCTGAGAGGCGAGCCACCTGCGCCGCCCACGCTGGTCCCATCGCGTCATTTCCGCCGCGCTGGAAGTGACGCGACAGGACTGGTGTGCCCGGCGGCGGCAGCTCGAGCGGCACAGAGAACGCTCCGCGCCGCTCAGAAGAACGAGGCGGGGGTGCCACTGCTGCGGAGAATCAAGGCGGCGGAGAGGCGACCCCCACACACAGGTGCATGAAGACCAGTACTTATGGCTCTAGATCAGTTTTATTTTCGGTTGCCCAGAGAAATAAAACTGAAGGTTAAGGATAAAGATCCTGAAAATGTAAGCCAAGCTGCGGAAATGGCAAACTGATTGAAAACCGGGATTTTGGAAATTTGCACAAATGTGGGAATTGCTTGCACAACTTATACATTTAAATCATAGAATCATAGAATCATAGTAGAGTTGGAAGGGTCCTACATAGTACAAGGCCATCGAGTCCAACCCCCTGCTCAATGCAGGAATCCAGGTCAAAGCATCCCTGACAGATGGCTGTCCAGCTGCACCTTGAATGCCTCCGGAGTGGGAGAGCCCACCACCTCCCTAGGTAGTTGGTTCCATTGTCTTAATGCTCTGACAGTCAGGAAATTTTTCCTGATGTTTAGGTGGAATCTAGGTTCCTGTAACTTGAGCCCATTATTCCGTGTCCTGCAAACTGAGATGATCGAGAAGAGATCCTGGCCCTCCTCTGTGTGACAACCCTTCAAGTACTGGAAGAGTGCTATCATATCTCCCCTCAGTCTCCTCTTCTGAAGGCTAAACATGCCCAGTTCTTTCAGTCTCTCCTCATAGGGCCTTGTTTCCAGTCCCTTTATCATCCTTGTTGCCCTCCTCTGAACCCTCTCCAGTTTGTCTACGTCTTTCTTAAAGTGTGGTGCCCAAAACTGGACGCAGTACTCAAGATGAGGCCTAACCAGTGCTGAGTAAAGGGGAATTATCACTTCACGCGATTTGGAAGCTATACTTCTATTAATGATGCAGCCCAAAATAGCATTTTCTTTGCAGCCACATCGCATTGCTGGCTCATATTCAGTTTGTGATCTACCACAATTCCAAGATCCTTCTCACTTGTAGTATTGTTGAGCCAAGTGTCCCCCATTCTGTAACTCTGCATTTGGTTTCCTTTCCCTAGGTGCAGCACTTGGCATTTATCCCTATTAAATTTAATTCTGTTGTTTTCGGCCCAGCGCTCCAGCCTATTGAGAGTGCTTTGAATTTTGTTTCTGTCTTCCGGAGTATTAGCTATTCCACCCAACTTTGTGTCATCTGCAAATTTGATAAGCATTCCCTGCACCTCCTCATCTGTCATTAATAAAAATGTTGAAGAGCACTGGGCCCAGGACCGAGCCCTGTGGTTCCCCCGCTCGTTACCTCTCCTCAGTTTGAGAAGGAACCATTGATAAGCACTCTTTGAGTCCGATTCTGTAGCCAATTGTGGATCCACCTGATAGTTGTTCCATCTAGCCCACTTTTAGCTAGCTTGCTAACCAGGATATCATGAGGCACTTTGTCGAAAACTTTGCTGAAGTCCAGATATATTATGTCCACAGCATTCCCACAGTCCACAAGGGAGGTTACCCAATCAAAAAATGAGATCAGATTAGTCTGGCAGGATTTGTTCTTGACAAATCCATGCTGGCTTCTAGTAATCACTGCATTGTTTTCAAGGTGCTTGCAGACTGACTTTTTTATAATCTGCTCAAGAATTTTCCCAGGGATTGACGTCAGACTGACTGGCCTATAGTTCCCAGGTTCCTCCTTCTTGCCCTTTTTGAAGATGGGAACAACGATTTCCCCATTTGCGCAAAATGAACAGTGATCACAAATGCGAGTGCAAATTGAGGAGAGACAAGCTGTGAGCTGATGTTTGGAGAATCTTGACAATGTTGAACATTGCTTGTTCGCCCATCCCTAGCGCCCTCTCAACGATGGCATACAATTTGAAAACCAAAGTGTGTACAATAAAAAATCCAAAAAAACATGTTTCAATAAAATCCATAAAACAAAGATTGATAATTAAAAGCATTAAAAACTAAACATACCAGTAAAAAAACAATGTCCCCAACTTAAGAGAAGGCCAGCAAAAACATTCTTCTTCAGAATGCAAGAAGGGATTTGATGATCCCCTGATGGAAAGTTCAGCTTTCAGTGGGAGATCAAGACCTATCTTTTTTCAGCAGGCATTTTTAGGCTTTAAAAAGAAGAGGGGAGGGTCCTGATTGCTGCTGTTTGCATTTAAATGTTGCGGTGCTGGTTTTGTTTCTTTACAATATTAGTCTGCTTTACTGTAACTTTAAGTTGTCGATTTTGGTTTATTCTTTCATATATACTTGTTTGCCAGCTTTGTATAGAAACAGATTAAAATGTTGCCAATAAGTAATACATAATGCAATGTAACTAAACTAAGCCTGCAATCCCATACCCCTTACTTGGAGTAAGTCCTATTGAATGCAATGGGACTTAGTTCTGACTAGACATGTATAGGACTATGCTTTAAATCTCTTTTAAAATCTTGTTAAAATACCAAACCAGACAGATTAATTGTGTTGGGGACGTCCAGGGAAACCATGTGTGGTGATGGCCACATCATTCCATTTTGACTCGTGGGATGCAGAAACTAGTGTGCTTGAATCACACAAATCAAAGATTAGAAAACTTGTGGAATTTTACTTGGTTTGACTCCTGTTTATTCCTGGTGTCATATATGAAAAATAAACAATGCAAAGGCACCACTTTTTCTTTGATTAGGAAGATAGTACATTATAAGAGGAAGCAGAATGACCAAAGATGTCAAAGAATGTTGGAAGTTTTATAGAGGTTGATTTAAAATTACAATTTATGTAAAATACAGTCAGTAAGCAAATCAGTTTTAAACATCCACATACAATGGTAAATGGAACTGGGGTGTGTGTTTTTTTAATAGGAAAAACTTAAATTGCTTTGCTATGCTATTGTACAATGAAGTATATAATTTGTGTCCTATTTTGTTTTCACTGAATGGTTAATTTCAGTTGTAGAATGGATTGAGCTTAAGATCTCATTTAGCTAGAATGTAAAATCTAATATTTTGTGGAGCAAGTTAATTAAATAGAGAGCAATTCTGCAACTTGCTTGCAAAACATTTTCTGCCATTTCATCATGGCCACGTTTTTACTGCTTTCTTGCTTAGTGAGTGAGTGGCTTCTTAAAAGTTCATTTCGGGGTGAATCATTTAGAAATCATGTGGCTAAAGAGATGTTTCAGCTTTGTATAAGGTCAGGTAAATACTGCTTTAATGAGTTTAATAAATCAGATGATTGGAAGACTGGAGAATAAAAACAGAGTTTGGCCTTAATTCCTGTTCATCCAAGAGCTGAACTACTTCACCCAGTTAGAATAGTGGCATTCGTGTATATGATGTTAATAGTCGCATTTATATTTATGGCCATCTTTTCAAATACCTAGTTAAAGTCAACTGGTAATAAACCATCAATTCGTGTCAATTCACTCAACCACTGGACACATGTGGCAGCCACCTGAAGAACCTGCAGTTATACCATGTGCATTCCTGAAAAATAAAGTACCACTGCTAATCTGCCTCTTGAGGGGAACTTTTCAGAAGTGCCCATAATTGTGAACCTCCAGAGTGGTGGCACCAACTTTATTATAGGGCCTAACCATCTGTGAGGGGATTGGACTGTGTGTGTGACAGATCCCATGCCACTGTGTGGAAACATAGAGGCCCTTAAATGCAAGCAAGATGCCCATCCCATTCCCTAGTTTGTATTGCCTGGTCACAATCCAGAGATTTTGCTCTGTTCCATTAAAATTACTTTATATCTCTGCCCACTTTCCTCCTGGTTCTTTTGTCTATTCCCACTTCTGTCTAACATGTGTGTCACATCTGATGTTCCGCTTACTACAGCAGGTGACAGCTGGAGGCGGACGAAAGGCTTGAGGAAGGAACATGGAGGGGGAACTATGGCTGCTGTGACTTGCACTTAATTGATAGCTTCAGAGTGGTCTTCCCCAACCTGGTGCTGTCCAGATAATTTTGTACTAGAGCTCCCAAGATTCCTTATAATTGGCTATGCTGGTTGGGGCTAATGGGATTTGGAGCCCAAAACATCTGGAGGGCACCAGGTTGGGGAAGGCTGTTCTAAAGGAACAGAATAAATCTTCAGATTGTGACCAGGCAACCTTACTCCTGTTCTAGATGCTTTGTAGTGAGTTGACATCACAAAGTTTGGTTTATTGTAAGGATACACATGATATGGCTTCCATGAAAACAGGCCCTGACTCCATCAAGAGTACTGCAGCCCAGTGCATGCCCAAATGGGCCCGCACTTAAATCCTCAATCCATCATAACTGATGTAAAATATAAAGGAAATTATACCAGATCAAAAGCAATGAACTGAAATGAGTAAACAGTCATATTTGTACGTGTATTGGCTTGGAGAGATTTTAAGAGACTTGATCTATATGGGTCATGGTTACAGCTCTGCAGGCATAACTTAGCTGCAATTTACATACACAGACACACAGTGGGGGAAAGATTTGTTGTTGCTTTGGAAGCACTGCAGAGTTTTTGGCTTCCTCTTTGCAAACTATGTGGCAAATAATAAACAGTCATCAAAAGCAATGGCACAACATTGTCTGCATTTTCTACGCATTTGGCAGAGATTTCTCATTTTGTACTTTATTGGCTCTGCTGCGTTATAGCACAACAGAGCCTCAGTTGTGCTCTCAACAGAGCTATTTACACATTCTGGAGGTACTAAATACTTTTTTCCTCTGCTGGTGTTCTTCCACGGAGTTCCACACAGTCAAATATATAAGGTAAGTATTGATGATATTCAGTAATGAGCGTGTTACAGCTGAAAAATTCAACAGGAGGCTTCAGATCTCTTATTAAACTTTGTGCAATTCTGGTAAACTCTTCTTTGTTGCAAGACAAGGGGGAAAAGGAGCTTTTAAGGGGAGAGTTCTTGCTATGTTGGGGTCTGTGCAAAAGTCAAAAGGGAAAAATTGTTTTCTAATTTTGGAGGCCTGTGTGCAAAGTAGGAAGAGGTTCCCTTATTGCACTCTTCAAGAGAATGTTGGGATACATGTAATATACTGTACATGTGGGTCATGAAGAGGAGTCTTCCTGTTAAGTTGCCAGCTAGCCATGCTCTCCTAAGCCGTAAGGGGATCAAGCAGACCAATTCACTCTTCCTCCCCTTTTGCCCTTCTGCTGATTTTCCTTTTTCTCTCTCTTTCTTTTCCAACTGAAACTCAACTATCTGTGGCTCTTGAAGGCCACTGAGCATGCTCAATACTCATTGGGCTGTTTTGGGAGATTTTTTTTGCTCTCACTGGTTGTTGGTTTTTTTGGGGGGGGGAATTGTACTTAGGCATACCTCAGGGACTCACCCAAGTATGCTGATACCTCCCTCTTGTTCCTCCATGGTCCAAACCTGTTGGCACTCAACCTCCTGAGTCTGCAATTAGAGGGAATGATGATTTAATGCAGGGCAGGGGTGGGTAACTTGTGCCCCTCCAGATGTTTTGGACTACAGCTCCCATCAACCCAAGCTAGCATAGCCAATTGTGAGGGATGATGGGAGTTGCCAAAACATCTGCAGGGCCAATGAAAAACACATTGCTTGAATACGTGTTTTATCTCAGTGACATTGATATATGTTTTGAGTATGTTAACAAAAATTAGAGTCACAGGGAGGCCCTATTTGAAATATGGTGGCATTTAAAAAAACAACCCCCCCTTACCCCAAATTGAAACCTTTTTCAAAGGATATGGCTTGCAGGTATATTGCTGCCTGCTGTCCTAGCTGCCTTGGGTCCCAGTGCTGGAAGAAAGGCAGGATACTACTACTACCAGGAACGGTGCAGGGCTGTTTGGCGCCCTAGGCCAAATTATATTTAGCGCCCCCCCTCGTGCCGTGGGGGGGGCTCCGGAGCAAAGCAGCCCTGTTCTGCAACGCCCCCCCCCCGCGCCGCCGCCGCCACCACCACCTACCAACTCCTCCGCAAGGGCCACCAGCCGGCCCTGCAGCTTGGAGGTCTTGGCGCTGAGCAAAAAGCAGGCGCCCACCGAGAGGAGCGAGAAGAGCAGCGAGAGGATGACGGGGGCCCTGCCCGCGCCTCCGGCGCACCGGCAGCCGCCTTGGGGCGAAGCCGCAGGCTTCTTCTTCTCCCGAGGCTCGCTCATTGTGCGCGCGCGCTCTCTGCGGGGGGGAAGACGCCGCCGCAAGCGCTCAGGTTCGCCCCTAGGGAGCGAGGGGGTGGGTGGCGGCTCCTGCAGCGCTCCCTCCGTCCCTCTGGCTCCGGAGGGAGGTGCAGCGGCGGCGGCGGCAGGCAGGGCAGGAGCGCGCCGTAGGCGAGGAAGGGGCGCAGAAACTGCGCCCTCTTCCGCCACGCGCCCTAGGCAGTCGCCTGGGTCTGCCTAGCGGTAGCGCCGGCCCTGACTACTACTACTACTACTACTAATAATAATATAACAACCACCACCACCACCAGGGTTAGGAGATTAGGAGCACCCTGCAGGCTTTTGCACTCCTTCCCCCTTGTTCCTCCCCTCTTATAGGAAAATTCTCCTCTCCCTTCCCTTTTTGAACCCGCCCTAGGGTTAGCTCAGACCAGAGTTTACAAACCTGCCTCTAACCATAATTGCAAGCTCTGGTGTGTAGGTCAGCATGACCAAGATTAAGATTGATGTGCCTGTGATGCTGAGCATTGTTAGCTTTGAAAAGTGAAGGGAGGATGGAATTCATCCATGAAGGTGGAGGGAGAAAGAGTGCAGAAGCCCATTGGGAATCTCAGTCCCCTAACCATGGTCAGGAGGTCTGGTAGCATTGCATCTACATTGGGTCAATACTACAGTGCCACTGTTCTTGACAGTTGCAACCAGGACTAATAAACCAGTATCCTCTATCACAGCATGGACTTAGATATCCAGAGACTGGGATAAAGCTTTTCCTCTAAAGCTGGTCCCTAGGCCTGTGTCCAGAAAATCAGAGTTACATCGGGCTGGTTCGCAGGATCACCACAGCCTGGGTTGTTCTAGGGTAATGTGAGGGTTTTTCAACCCTCACTTAACCCACGCCACCTGAGTTCATTCAGCATGACTGGCCACAGCGCGCACACACACTGCAGCTTGCATATTCAAAATGGTGGCTGGCATATGATAGCGCTCGTCAAGTACTTGAAAGATTGTCACACAGAGGCGGGCCAGGATCTCTTCTCAACCATCCCAGAGTGCAGGACACGGAATAATGGGCTAAAGTTACAGGAAGCCAGATTCAGGCTGAACATCAGGAAAAACTTCCTGTTAGAGCAATACGACTAGAGAAGTCGTGGGCTCTCCCACACTGGAGGCATTCAAGATGCAGCTGGACAGCCATCTGTCAGGGATGCTTTGACTTGGATTCCTGCATTGAGCAGTGGGTTGGACTCAATGGCCTTATATAGGCCCCTTCCAACTCTACACTTCTATGATTCTATGCACTGCAACCCCTGTGCCTGAAATAAGCCACGGTGGGCTGTGGTGATCGTACAAACCCAGTAATTCTGTCTAGGTTTTCAGCAGCAAGAGGATTTTGTTTCATAGCCCTTTAGCATAGCAAGTAGGGATGTGTGAGGAATCCGTCCGGGGGGTGGAATCTGGCAGATTTGCCCAGTTCAATCCCTTGGACACCGCCTCGCTTGCTGCTTCCCCCAGTGCCGACTTGCATTATCTCGAGGCGAGCCAGGGAAGCGACTTCCGGGTCCTTGGCTGGCCATTGTTTATGTAGGAATTGCCTTAATATATGTCAAAACCGGCCTCAATTTGCACAAATTATGCAAATTGCAGCAGTTTTTGGCATATATTAAGGCATTTTCTATGTAAACAGTGGCCCGCTGGGAACCCGGAATTCTGGTGAGCGGTGCGGTGCGCACCCGCTTTCAGCTTGGCTCCGGTGAGCACAGTGGCGGCATCCGTCAAGCTGGAGGCGGGTCAAGTCCCTCCGGATCACCCATCACTAATAGCAAGACTCAAGTACTCTAGGGCTCCTCCAGAGGTCAGGTGGGGATGAGGCAAGACGCAGCCAGCAGATGCTAGAAAAGTGGGGCTTCATATTTTTATTTAGTTTAATACATTCCTCAGCTGTCTTTCAAGACGGTGGTTTTCCCAAAGGGACTTGCACTATATAAAAACTTACAATTCAGTATCAAATAAATTATTAAAGCACCGTAAATTTAGATAACTTTAAATAGGCCAGATAAAATATAATACAATCTCAAATATCCTAACAGCAAGAAATGCCATAAAACTTTTTCAATTAAAAGCCAGGGATGGGGACTCGGACTCGGGGACTCGACTCGTGAGTCCGACTGAGTCCCCCCTCTGACTCGAGTCCCACTCGAGTCCCAATAATTTATGTGGGACTCGAGACTCGACTCGGGACTCGAGCCCAAGGACTCCTCCACCTCCACCGCCGCTCTCGCCTCTGCTGCCACCGCTGCCCTCACCTCCTCCTCCTCCTCCTCCTCCGCCGCCTCCTCCGCCGCCGCCGCCGCCACCGCCGCCGCCGTCGCCCTCGTCGCCCTCGTCGCCATCGCCGTCACCATCGCACGCCGCCAGCGCCGTCGCTCTGTTTTTGGCGGTGGTTGCTGTGGTTCCTCCTGCCAAAAACAGAGCGCCGTCGCTAGCGGCGTGACGCGGCATTGCACGTCACGCCGCCAGCGCCGTCGCTCTGTTTTTGGCGGGGTTGCTGTGGTTCAAAAACAGAGCGCCGTCGCTAGCGGTGTGACGCGGCATGCCACGTCACGCCGCCAGCACTGTCGCTCTGTTTTTGAACCACAGCAACCCTGCCAAAAACAGAGCGACGGCGCTGGCGGCGTGACGCGGCGTGCTGTGTGCTACGGCGATGGCGACGAGGTCGACGGAGGAGGAGGAGGAGGAGGAGGAGGAGGAGGTGAGGGCGGCGGCGGCGGCGGCGGTGGCGGCGAGGGCGGCGGCGGCGGCGGTGGCGGTGAGGTGGCGGCGGCGGTGAGGGCGGCGAGGGCGGCGGCGGCGGTGGCAGAGGCAAGGGCGGTGGCGAGGTGAGGGCGGCGGCGGTGGCGAGGTGAGGGCGGCGGCAGCGGTGAGGTGAGGGCGGCGGAGGTGGAGGTGAGGGCGGCAGCGGCAGCGGCCCATGGAGGGAGCAGGAGGGTCTCCGCGGGAGGAAGGGCAGCTCTTCCTCTCGCGGAGACCCTCCTGCTCCCTCCATGGGCCGCCGCTTTGGGAGGGACTCGGGACTCGAGTTGAGTCACCATTTTGGACCTCGGACTCTAGACTCGACTCTAGACTCGGGTCCAAAGACTCGGGACTCAACTCGGGACTCGGGACCAAGGACTCTTCAACATCCCTGTTAAAAGCAAGAGAGAACAGGTAGGTTTTAAAAGCTGTTTTAAACAGCAGCCACAGATGGAGGCTTTATATCTCTTGGGAGGAAATTCCATATGGTAGGGGCCACCACTGAGAAGGCACTGTGCCCCCTTGAAAAACTCGCCCTGTTATGGATGACATCTCACCTACGATCATCACCCATACTAAGCGCAGCAAACATTCTGCCATCAACAGAAGCTGATGGAATTTTTCTACTAATGCATTCACACCCTCTGTTTCTAATATTCCTAAGGTAGGAAATAAACACATCTTACAATGTGATCCATGCATAATTCATGCTAATAGATGTCCCTATCCCCTGTACAGCCCAAGGACAAAAACTTCATATATGTATCTTTTTGCCTTCTGTGTCTATCTGTTACTCTTAAATTTCCCCAGGCCATAGGATACTGCTCTTGGCTATCAGTGCACTACACAAATAACTTGAGATTTAGATAAGGGTAAACACTAAAAATTAATGTCCACAGCTCTGGCAAAATGAACTAATCCCACAGGCCGTGCAAGTTTGGTGAAAGTATACAATGCCCAATTAACAGGCAAACTGATTGTTATGCTCTATATTAGTTTTGCTATACACAAATACTGAAGTGCTTCTTAAAAAATAGCACATCTGCAGCAACATTCATTACCCCAGGCATTAGACAGCTGCTCAAGTAATCCTATGTGATTGTGCTGTCTTGCAAAGGTTAGATTCTTAGGACTGTGCCACAGTTCCATAAAGTTCACATTGTCCATCGTCCTTGGACTGTACCTCTTTAAAATGCAGTTGTACGATCACATGTTTGAATATTCTCTCATATATTAAAAAAAGCCTCTTTGCATGTATAAAGCAAGTATCACGCCCTTCTTTTCTCCCATGCTAGGTTTCCAGTGGCACAGAGTTTTAGATGCAGGGAGCATCAATCATGCAATTTCCCCCCCAACATCATCCTGAACTGGTACAGTTCAAGAGGGCTGTACCACTACCACATCTTTCTTTTGAATGTGTAGATTGGGCCTTAGAAGACGATCAACAGTGTGGTGCAATGGAGGGAGTATTGAGTTTAGAACTGGGAATTGGGAAATTAATTCCTGTTGAGCCTTCTTCTTGTGATCTGAGTTTAGATTAATATATCCTTCTTCTCTATCCACATTGACTCCCAACTGTGTAGGAGGGGGTCACTGCAGTGCTCTCCACATCATGAACAATTAGCATGCCCTGAGCTCCAGGACAAAGACAATTCCTTTGGGCTAAGATTGTGCACAGCTGTTGTTTAGTCTCAGCATATTAGGGCAGGTTGGTCAGCTTTTTCCATATGCCTTTCTTCCACCTCCCAATCACTTTGACTGGGTTCATCCAACACGGATAAGCCATGTTGGCTTATAAGCCATGTTTCCTTCAGAGTGGTTTGTCGTGTTGCCTGAACCCAGCAGCATGGTTTGTTAACCACACACAAGCCACTCTGGCTGATTCAGACAACACGACAAGGCACTCTGAAACCAACATGGCTTATAAGCTACCATGGCTTATTGTGTTGTGTGAAACCAGTCAGTCTGTGTTCCTCAGTTAGCCCTCATTCTCCTATTACAATGAACATGTAACATACACATTGCATTCAGGCTGTAGAAGTGAGGGGAAGTACATTCTGGCTTCTGTCATGAGCTAGATCAGGGCTCTCCAACCTTGGGCCCCCAGATGTTGCTGGCCTACAGCTGCCAGCATACGCAGCCAGCATGGATAATGGCAAGGGATTCTGGGAGCTGTAGTCCAGCAACATCTGGGGACCCAAGGTTGGAGAGTCCTGAGCTAGAGGTATGAGGGCTGCTGGTTCAGTTATAACACCTCTATTCAAGCAAGACTACCAGTAAGGGGGTTACCAGCCTGCCCCTGGCTAAATATAAATGCCTGATTACAGCTCATCATTTTGCTCTGGCATTGTCAAACAGATCTCTCTGCCCTACCTTTTCTCTCTACCCACCCCCCACTTCCCTTATGTGTCTCAAGTAAGGATGGGCAAATATGTCAAGTTCATTCAGTCTGTTCATCAGATTTCCACGGTTAAAGTCATTCTGTCCCATTTCCACATTTATTTGTAAAGTGATAAAAAAAATCTGCACAAAAATGTGTACAATTTTGTGTGTGCAGTTCTTCAAATATGCATATTTTATATGCAATTTTTCAAATGTATGTATTTCTAATGCATGTTTTAAAAAATGTATTCATTTCCCGCCCCCACATAGGCTAATGCAATTTTGTGCACACTTTCCCCCAATATGTGTATTTTCTGTGCACTTTTTCTTCATATATACCTTTCTGTGCACAGTTTTAAACTGCCAAACTTGAGCCCAATGATAGGGAAAGTGCAGACTTTGGAGCACAGCTGCGTACCGGTTTGTACTTTGGTTCAGGTAGTGCGGATTAGGTATGTTCATATCAAAACGTGAACCAAACTAAACTCTTACCGATCCCTAATTTGTCTCAGCTTTTCAGTTTGTAAGCCTGAAGGCAGGGTCTGACTCTCATTTTATTTATTTATTATATTTATACCCCGCCTTTTTTTCTTGCAAGGAACCCAAGGCGGCTTACATAATCCTCCTCCTCTCCACTTAATCCTCACAACAACCCTGTGAGGTAGGTTAGGCTGAGAGTCACTGACTGGCCCAAAGTCACCCAGTGAGTTTCATGGCCGAGCGGGGACTAGAACCCGAATCTCCCGAGTCCTAGTCCAACACTCTCACCACTACGCCACACTGTTTTATTAATGGGAGCCACTATGGGAGATAATATTTGTCCAAAAGCAGGATAAAAATATAGGGTTGGCTCTTGAATCCATCTGCTAATGGAAGAACACTGCTTGTGGAACGGGAATCTGTGTCCTCCCCTCCCCTTCCCCCATAGCCTCCCCTGCACTGTCCAGATCTGCTCAGGGGGGTTGTGGGGACCATCAGGAGGAGATTTGGAGGAGGTGGAAGTCCCTTTCTGCAAGTGGTATTCTTCTGCTTGTAGAAGAATGATTAGGATTATGTCATTTCCTGTACATCTTTGTGCAGCTTCCCTGCTCTTCTGTTCTCTGTGTTTGTCTTTGTTGTTTGTTCTGGGGACCATCTTCATTGTTCGTGTCTACAACTAGGCACTTTACAACTGAAGAGAAAAACAAAAACAAGAAAGGCCCTGCCTGCAGGATTACAGTCCAAAAGGCAAGATATATGTATAGAGGCTCAGAGTCGCATAATCTCCATAACTGGCAGTACACCGTTGCTAACAAAAGCTTAACGAGTATTCCAATAAATACACGATCCAGTATTATTGATAGATTTTCAATGCCAGTTAGAACTTTGTGTCCTTGTAATGAATGGGATGAAATTCTTGTCATGTTAATTGCTGAGAACAAAGAAAAGCTCTTTCAATGTTACTAAAAATGTACATTAATCCTTCAGCAATAGAAACTGGTCCAATGAAAGTAATCTCTTTTAATGGGACACAGCATACTTACACAACCAGATGCTGAGAACTCATCTGAGGGTATATGTTGCAGATAGAATAGATCATCCACGCGGGAGGATGACAATCCTAAATCCCTCCTGGATGTTGAGGAAGGACATTAAAAAACACTGTCTCCTGTGGAATTTGGCTCTACAATGGCAATACAGGAGCGTGAGAAATAAGGGGGAGGTCTTCTAGATCTGGATTAGATAGGTACATTCAGCTTTAGTTCATACAAGAACTAAGGGCACAATCCTATGCATGTTTAGGTAGGAAAAAGTCCCACAATTCCCAGCATTCCCCAGCCAGCCTTCCTGGCTGGGGAAAGCTGGGAACTATACTGTAGGACTTCTTTCTTTCTAAACATGCATAGGATTGCTCCTTAAAGATGCAATCCTATGCATGGCTAGCTGGGAGCTGTAGGACTCTTTTCTGTCTAAACATGCATAGGATTGCACTCCAATTTGTTCAGGTCTGTTTTAGTTATTACATTAACTAAAACTAAATAGAGAGAAACAAAATTCAGTTTTAGTTTCAGTCTGGGCTCAAAGCTGCCAAATATGAGGTTGTGTGATGCAAAATGATGTTGTAATTTAAGCAGCGGGGAGAGGGAGAACGCAGACTTGTGCGAATGAGAATCATGATCACGGGCATCCAGGTCGGCCCATTGGCATTGCAATCACAACAGGCAGCACCCAGAGAAAAACCCTGTTGCAGAGCTTTGATGCTACAGAAACTTGCCAATACACAATCAGGTGAAGGTACTATACTGTATGTTCTGTTCCAAGCAGGGCTATCAGTAGCTACTAGTCGTGATAGCTACATACTACCTCCAGGATGAGAGGCACCATGCTTCTGATTTATAGGAATGTATGAGAATTTTGTTTCCATTCATAAATCACTCAGAAATGCCCCTTTTGCAATCCTGAATGTGAACAACAGCACATTTTCTTCAAAAATGTTTGCAAATTCCTGAACTTGCCTTCACATTTGCAATATGTGTACTTGAAAATGCACAAATCTCCCAAAATGCACGTTTTTCTCAAAATGCACAAAAGAGTTACACTTTGTTTCTACTTTATCCATGTGTCCTTACTTTTGCATGGGTGCTGTTTTGTTTTTATTGCAATTTTTGATTTGCATTTTCTCCCTGTCTCCTTTATCTGTGTGTCTTCCCCTATACCCTGTTCTTCTTACTTCATTCCCTTCCCCACTAGCTGATGTTCCTGAAGGTTGTGTTCGTTCATTGCTGGGGTTCCCTGGGCTGCCCAGTGACTTGAGCCGAGTGGCACACTGCAAGGTCCAGGGTGAGCATTGCTACTCCTGCCCACATCTCTGCTCCCAACTCCCCTTGCTCGAGTGCTGGCTGCCCTGTGCCAGTCTCCCTTTTTATTTCTTCTCCTCCCGTATTACAGTAATACCTTGGATTGCAAGTAACTTGGTTTGAGAGTGTTTTGCAAGACAAGCAAGTTTTTAAATATTTATTTATTTATTTTTGACTTGATATACAAGCGACGTCTTGCAATACAAGTACTGTAGTACGGCTTAAATTAAAAATCTCTGTACAAATTTTTTTGGGGGGATTTCATTTTGATATAAGAATGTTTTGGATTACAAGCACGTTTCTGGAATGAATTATGCTCTCAATCCAAGGCATGACTGTGTATATTGCTCCTGTACCCACCAGCCACCATCTGATCACCCAGGGCAAATGCTGCAGAGGTCCTGGTGGATCTCAGGTTCCGAGAATACCTGCTTCTGCCCACTGCTCCACTCACTATCAGTTACCATTTGGTCTCTGTCCCATAAACTGCCCCCTGCTGCAACTGGGGTTTCATGTCAGTGCCCTCGTGCAGCCTACTGGTTTGTCTCTCAGACTATGCCCTTGTCTGGCAGACTCCTTGAAGTTATTGCTCTGTTCTATTTGGGGTGCTGCCAGTGTTGCCATGCTCACCTCCACGCTCTCTGCTTCTTGTGTTGGCAATGGCAGATCATGTTGGAATACTCACTGTAAGTAGGAGCCCTCTAATAGCTGGGGTGCCTGTCTGCCTGCCAGCTTTTGTCCTTGCTTTGCCTGCTGCTTCTCTGTCTGGATGCTGCTGCTGCCCATTTCAGTTAGAAGGACACTGGTGGCCACTGTGCCCACACACTGCTGCTCCCCACTTGATAAGGCAGAGACTGTGCCTACGCACTCCTGCTTCTGTCTGCCTTGTGAGGGAGAAATATTATGTCCACACTGCTGCTGCCTCCTCCAATATAAGAGGATTGTGACCTCATTGTGGCCATTGTGACCTCATGCTGATATTGCCTGGCTGGCTGAAGGAGAGAGTGCCTTTGCATCCCAGGCCAGAGAAGGGTTATTCTGGGAGGGGTGGTGGAGTCTAGTCAGCACTGCTCTCTCTAGGATGTACGGACACTGTAAAATCCATTCCATGGATGTTTCGCAGATTGTCAGGTGCCATTCATTTTGTCATCCGCTCATTGACAGAACTGGATTTTGCGTAAGGCACAAATGCCTTCGTATGCATTTGTGCAAATTGAAAGTTGGGCAAATTTGCACTTCTGAAAATGCACAAATCCCCGAAAAATGTGTATTTTCACACTTTAGCCTATGGGGAAAATGCATATTTTGGGTCTATTTTATGTATTTTTCTATGGCTGAATTTGCATATGTAAACTTAAAAAAAAACAACAGTCTGCAGGTCTGTGGAATCCGCGCAACTCAGGAAAAGCCAGTCCACTGCAGAATCCACAGGGTGGATTCTTAGAATTTCTAAGTCATTTGAGTCCATTGTGGATTTCTCTGACACACACCCCTAGCTCTCTCTCTCTCTGAGAGAGAGAGAGAGAGAGAGAAGGGTATTTTAAAACTGGATTATTTTTTTAAAAAATGCAACGGGGAGTGCTCACACACAAAATATGTTAGATATTTCCCTCACCCATCCCTGCCAAATAGCCCAAAATGACCCGCCCTACTTCACAGCCCCTGAATAAGCCTGCAAAACAGAGGGCAGCAATTTGGCTCAGCCCTGTCAAAGAGCCAACTGGACACGTGGTGTAGTTACTTCCAAAGAGAACAGTGGGGAACAAAATTAAAAACTAAAATGAAATTTAAACCATCCAAAACTAAAACTAATCTAAAATGTTTGATATTGCACACTCATAGTCTGTATCAGAGCTAGGGATCGGTGAATCAATATATGTCCACTCTGTGTCCCTTTTGCATCATCATTATTATTATAATATTTATTTCTGTCCTGCCTTTTCCCCAACACTGGGACCCAAGGCGGCTCACGTGTGTTCACTCATAGGTCCATTGATTTCCACATTAATCTGTGAATGGTAAATCTGTAGAAAGATGTACATTTGAATTTTTATTTAAATATTTATTTTAAACATATTTGCTCTCAAAATGCACATTTTTACATATGATACCATTTTTTAGGCGAGGACTGTGTGTAAAAGTCCTCGCCTAAAAAATGTGTAAAAGTCAGTGGATGTGTAAAAGTGTAAAAATGTGTAAAAGTCAGTGGATGTACGAGGGATGTGTAAAAGTCAGTGGATAACTTAGTTCCAACCCAGAAGGTGCAGACCAGTTCAGCTGGTATTGGAACTTGCAAAGACTGAAATCCTCAAGCCTGCCTAAATGCCCAAAGCATCTTTAACCCCAGGAACTCCTAGCCTTTAAAGCCAATGAATTAAGACTGAACACTCTATTTTATGGCTTTAATTGTTGTGAACCACTCAGAGAGCTTTGGCTATTGGGTGGTATAGAAATAAATAAATAAATGGACATCACCTGAGACACATTCAGCTAGCAGCTTGGGAACAGGAAGGTGCAGGGGCAACCAAGTGGACACTCTCCTTGATTTCTGCAGTGCTGACCCTGGTCTCTAGCTTGCGGTACACTTTTCTGGTTCTTGCTGTATGCCTTTGAGTTCTCCTATATGCTGTTCAACCATATGAACACATGTAGGTTGCTTATACTGTCATGACCTGATTCCTCCTCCTCAGGAGGAAAAGCCTCCAATATAGATCTCTCAGACCCAAAAGAGGATAAAGAAGCTTTCGATGCACTTTGCCAATGCTGACATTGAATGCTGACATCCCCATCTGTATGATTAATTCACACATTCCATGAATTCCTCATAGTATTGTGCTAAATCATCTGTGTGTATCTCTTGATTCAAGCAATGTTTTTTTAACATGAATTTCCAAGCAGTAAATTATCTGTCTGTGTTACTTAGTCAAGAGAAACCGTAATCTTCATTAAATATCCCCAAAATAACATCTGTATGAGATGCTGCAGTATTTCTTTGCATTGGTTACCTAAGTTTTTAATTAATTAATATACAATTAAACATACAAAATAGTTGAATAGCTTGACAGGGCCTTGACCAGTGTTTTAAGTAATGGGAAATAGATTTCTACTTGGGAGAGGTCAAAATAGCTGCAGGAAGCTAAAAATGAAAGGTGCCATGCCTTTATTTTGGATACTTGATGTGTAATGCAACAAGTGAACAATTCCATTCATCAAAAGTTTTCTGTAAGCATGGTTAGCCAGGAGAACACAAGACCGTAAGGAGCGGACAAAGATTAATTATACCTGTGCTCATACAGCAATGTTTGTGTTCAAAACAAATTATATTTGCTTGTGCTTAAACGATGCATAAATCCGATCCGTGCAGATGAACGTGTGTTCAGGATGAGTGAGCACACTTGTTTGAATGTCATATTTATCCCTGTATTTTGTCAGAAAATTAACTTCTTTGGAGTTTGCGCTTGAGCTGAGCATATGGTTGTTGATCTCTGGAGATGACAGTCTATCTGAGCAATAGCTCCTTATGGTTCCAGCTCTCCTCTGCTGGCAGATGCTTTGGGCTTTTCTACAATTAAGTGGAGATCATCACTGTTTTCTTTGAGCACTGCTGTGCCTTGTACTCTGAAGTGTTTTGTTAATCACTGTCTGCCTTCGACAGAAGCTGCCAAAGCTCTCATTAAGTTTGAATTTTGAGATGTCATGCTCGAATGATGGAATTTCATCCCTTTTCTGCATGAATGGAATTGGCTATGGTGAGGTGCCAGGAAAAAACCCAACCATGATTCTAAAGTACATTTGTTTTACATTTTGATCTGGAATAAAAAGAAAGAAAGAATGAATGAATGAAAGAAAGAAAGAAAGACTAAGAAAGAAAGAACATTGCCTTCAACTTTGTCTTAAAGCCAGGAGAAGACTTTGCTTTTGCTCTTTTCTAAATTTAATAATTACAGGGCGCTCACCTTGTCATCTGCAGGGCATACTCTGTTGCCTTCAATTAATAATCCATCACTGCCTTGTTCACAGTGTGAACTTTAAACCTTCCTAGCTATCCAAAATGTTGTGCTCATTATTGTGTGTGACTCGTTGCAAATGACATGACAGATGCTCGGCATCCGTTAAAGGGTGACGTAGAAATGTATGCAGTGACGGGCTTTTGATAAATTCTTATTGGATCAAAAATTAATGTTATTTTTGCCCTTCAAGAAAAATTGCCTGCACGTGTGTGCAAGTGGAAAACAAAATGCATCTGTTGACGGTTTAATGATTTGCAGCAGGAAACTAAGTGTTTTGGGAAATACGGTATGAGAAGACATTGCCCATTTCTCTTGGTGAATCTATTTGTTTCAGCTGGATCCATAGAAGTATGCCTTGCAGAAAAAGTTAGACTAATTAACTGCAGTGCCTAATCGTTTTCAGTCATAAACTGCTTAAGAATTGATTGAGGCAAAATGCACAGTCTAGGATCTCAGGAAAATAATATTCTCTTGATGTGCTGAACAGTTTACAGTACTGTTAACAATTCAACTTAAAAGTGTGTCATTGAATATAAGTGCTGGATTTGATTTGCATGCCTGGTTTGGGTTTTGTCTCTTCATTTGTATGAACAATACAAGTATTCAGATGTTGGGATAGAGGCATTTCCACTCAGTGCATTTTATCCACAAAACCAGAATCTGAAACATTGGATGGAGAAGGGAGATGAGAACAATTACAATTTCTGAGTGTTCCAGGTTTCAATATTACAAAACCACATCTCTGGATATTGCTCATGTAAAACATGAAATGTGTTGTAGTTGGGAAGATGACTGTTGTCTAAGAGAGATCACTTCTGTCACATTGCATTAGTATATTCATGGATGGAGGCAATAGACCTGAGTGAGATGCTAGACTTCTGTGCTCACGTTGTGTCTTTTAGGTCTGAAGCCTTTTTCATGTGGTCTTCCAGTCTTGTAGGCTGAATGCAAGATAGAAGAGAAAATGGAATTGTACTGCTTCCCTCTCCAAGCCTTCTTGCGTCAATCAGTCTGTGTGCACAGTCCGTAGGGATGGGTGAGAATTTCATTGTGTGTGTGTGTGTGTGTGTGTGATTATATGAACTTACCAAAATGCATACATTTCTTCGTAAATGGGATGGAAAGGATTTTAAACATTCAAATGTGAGAGATACTGAAACTGACAGATTCATCCATCCAGGCCAAGGGCTTTGAATGCTTAGCTCTTAAAAGTCTGGATTTGAATCCCTGTGTATTTCAACCACATTTGTGGTGCTCAGTTAGGGTTGTTGCAACCTCTTTTTCTGACAGGCTCCTCATCTTTAATTAGATATATGGCAGGGAGATACAACATGGGGCCCTCCATGCTGGGAATATTTATTTATTTATTTAAAATATTTTTATCCTGTACTGTTCCTCAACCAAAAAGGCTCCTGGAACAGTATGCAATCCTTAAAATGAGACAGTCCCTGCCTGCAGGCTTATAATCTTAAAAGACATGACACATAAGGAAAAAGGGATGGGAAAGGAAGAGGAAATATATGTAGTCTTTCATCAGGGCTG
Organism: Shinisaurus crocodilurus; assembly: GCA_021292165.1. Classification (NCBI taxonomy): domain Eukaryota; kingdom Metazoa; phylum Chordata; class Lepidosauria; order Squamata; family Shinisauridae; genus Shinisaurus; species Shinisaurus crocodilurus. The sequence continues at coordinate 47,366,003 of CM037877.1, forward strand.
GAATGGCCCTGCTTCTCCTCTCATCTTCCTCTGTTACAGCCTGCCGGGATGGCTACTAGTAATGAGTGACAGTTGAGGGAGGAGGAGTCTTCAGAAGGAGGAGTCTTCAGCAGGGCTGGTGGAATTGTCTCGCACCTCCCCACTTATTTCCTATATTCATCCTCATTAGTATGGCCTCAATAGCTATACCTATGGGATTTGGCTGGTACAGATGGATGAGAACTTTGTTTTGGTTCATTTTTTATAATAATTTATCAAAATTCACAGATCTCTTCATGTATGGGATAGAAAGAACTTGAATTTTTTTTATTTTTTTAAAAAAATTGAATGTGGGACAAAGTGAATCTGATAGTTTCATCCATCCTCATCAGCCCAGAGCCGAAGTATGTACAACTTGTACATGCGCAGGAGTACAAGTTCTGTGAGCATGAGCTCTGCACACACAGTCAACATATAGTAGTTGGGGTACGGACAATGGCACAATCCTCTCTTCCGCCTTCACATGTTCAGCTGACATGGTTGGAAGACCATGTGAAAAGGGCTTGAATCCTAACACTAGCAATTTACAGCTCTGCAATATTATGATCGTAAATGTACATAAATGTTTTAAATTCTTCTTGTTGCTGCAGAGGAATTTGAGATCCAGGTCATCCTGCATAGTCTCAACAGTCTCTGGCCCTATTAAATTTCCAGTGCTTTTGGTGATATATAACACCATATTCCTTATCCCCTCCCACACACACAAATTTTTGGAATATGTAGGCCAGCATGAGCAAACAGGACTCCCTGTACCTACACAGAGCTCCACTGATGTACTCAGGACATTGATTTATTTAGATTCACTTTTGGTCCCAGGGATGCAAAACTCCAGGCACCCAGTGGCCACCTACTTGCACCTACCTGGGCCTGGTGGTAACTGTCACCTGGATAGGAAGTAGGTTTCTCAAGACTCTTGCTGGCTCCTATGTTTTGCCACAGAGTTTGCCTTCCTGGTTTGCCCACTCACAAGAGCTACATAACACATCCCTTCTTAAACTGTTGGTCATATAGTTGAGAAGTGGGGATGCCATCAATATGCATCTGGCTCAGGTTTGGAATAAAGAACGAAAACATTGTCAAAATCAACTAAATGCATAAATATTATTGATCACATTTGTATTCCACCTTTACTCCAGGGAAGTTAGGGTAGTCATCTTTAACCCGTGGGATAGTGGCTGAACCAAGGTCATCCACTGACAGGCTTGTTCAGAGATCTGAATCTGAGTCTACCCAATAACTCTAGCCATTGAGACACTAGTATACTCCTTCCTCTCTCTCTCTCTCTCTCTCTCTCTTTGTATGTGTGTGTAGATAGATAAAGAGAGAAAATGTATCTGTATAATATCAGACACATTATATATAATATAACACACATTTTATGATAGACAATCTTAAGAGTCAATGCAATCATCATCACCATTGGAAAGTAAGTTGTTTTGTTGGCTGAGTGGAACTGAAATCAGTTTTAGAATTTTATTAACTCCCTGTATGAGAAGGAGGAAAACTCCTAAATCTGAATTTCTGATCCAGAATGTTCCTGTGTGTGTGTGTGTGTGTGTGTGTGTGTGTATAGCCAGGTGACATATGTCTTTGAAGTGAAAGGCAGGTGTGTCATGAGCCTGCTTTGAACAGTGAGATTTTGCAAGCTAGCATTGATGTGGCACAGCTTGGTGGCCTCCTGCCGCTGAACTGCAGGCAGGTGACATGCCTTTTTTCCTTCAGAGATGTGTGCCACAAAATACTACAATCCCTCTTGTTGCTTTATGCTCCGTTTTTGGAAGATAATGTCTGGCTGACAAAGGGAGGGGAGCTTGATGTGCAGGGCAGGCAGAGTGGTAGTAACATGAAATATCGCTAGTTTGTGATAGCTGACGTTGTCACAAGATGTTGTCCATGATCACAGAACAATCTTTCATGCTATCGGCTTGGGTTGCTTGTCTTCTAGCTGAAATACAAATTTTGCCTACCGCAGCTGGCTGTACGACATCAATCATCATGTTTACCATCCAAAGGAATCACCATCCTAAAATGGCATTCAAATATCAGATGAAATAAAGTTTTGGGACAAACAGTGATTAACAACGTATTTGTAATTAACATCTTTTAACGAAGGAGGATTAATTTTAATTTTAAGTGTAGGCAAAGTTTGGGTTGTATATACCATGGTAAAAAAAAAGAAGAAGTCCAGATTCTGGGCTCAGAATTAATTATCTAAATGTGCACATAGAATTGGAGTTAATCTGGAGAATTTATTGTGTTTACAACATTCAGAAATTCTAGCATGGGCTGGAATGGTAGAAGGAAAAGGATTCGTAGAGATGTGCAAATGATCAAAACTAGAGCTCACCAAAGTTCTCTGAATTTCATCTCGAAGTTTGTTCCGACTCAAGTCTGTATCAGATTGCAAGCTTTGCTTTTTCCTTTCACATGAAAATCTGTGCCTATTTTCATGCATATTTTTCCAAATGTACACATCAATTGTGTGCACAGCTTTCAAATGTACAGATTCGTCTCCCATTGATTAAAGCTTATTTGTGTGCATTTTTCAAAAGATTACAAGTCACATTACAAGTTCGGAAATGTATGGACTTAGAACTGCAGACTGCATTGGAAGGAATCCATGTTTAGGGGGAAGGAATAGGTGTTGCATAAGATCTAAAAGCAACGTACAACTCATCCTTTGGTTTCTGAGTTTTCAGCAGGCAACTTCAGATACATGGTTTTCAAACTCCTCTTTGTTATCTTGAGGTCTTGAAATGTAAAGAGCAAAGAGTCTTGTTGGTCCAACTAGACATTATAGGGAATGTGTGGCTGCCACAAACCTGCATCACCCCATGCAGCTTCCTAGTAAGGCATAGTAAAAGAAATACACGATGAGATGTCAGCACATTTGGCATTTCCTGGCCCCTACTCCAACTACTTGGTGACTACTTGGAGGGACAGGGAATGCTACATTTGATAACATGCAGTTCTTCTGCTACGCATTACTGGATCGATAAATGGAGGAGGATATGGATTGGCAGCAGCCATGCGTCCCCTATAATATCTAGTTAGGAGTCGAAATCTTTTGTTAAGTTGGCAGAAAGGCCCACTGTTGGCTGTGGAATGGCTTTCACTCTTATTGCTTCTTGGTCATCCAATAGGATCAAGCCACACTGAAATTTTTCTGATCACGGCTTACCTTTACAGCAACACTGGACCAATTTCCGAGTGCATCAGAAATGTATTTGACAACTGGATCTGATGACAAAATACAAAAAAAAAAAAAAAAAAAGGAATTCCAATTGAATTAACAATGGGAAATAGGCATGAATCAGAACCAATGTCTACAGGATTTATCATCACCTTTCAACAGGTGCCCTCAAGGTGGCTCACACTAAGGAAAACTACAAAAGAAAAAACAACAAACAATAAGATAAGATAAGAGCAGCAGCTAAAACCAGTAAAGAGATCTTGCATACCATTAAACCCTCATAAGAACTGGACAGACTTTGCCTGCCATCTAAAAGAGCAATGACAGCACCAGTGAACTGGGCTAGGGAGAGATTTCCAGAATTTAGGCACCATTGCAGAAAAGGCCCTCCCTCCTATGGGCACCTGCCTAACCTTTAAAGGTGGGGATACACAAAGAGCCTGTGAAGGCGATCTCAGTTGATGGGATAGGTTGATACAACAGGAGATGACATAGTTATAGTGGTTAGAGTGTTGTACTAAGGCTGGGGAAATATGAGTTTCAAAGCTTCACTCAGCCATGAAATACACTGGGTGTCTTTAGGCTAGTCACGACCTCAACCTTGCCTACCTCATAGGGTTATTTTGATCATAAAGCGGGTGGGGAGAACTTTGTACACCATCCTGAGTTCTTTGGAGGAAAGGTGGGATATAATTTTATACTTAATAAAATAAATAAGGTGGTCTTTTAGATTTCTCAGTTCCAGGCCATTTTGAAAGTGATGTAATAGTTTTAGATTTCAGTTGCTCTTCATTTACCTTGGGGCTAGTCTGAGTGATTTGTGGAAAGTTATATTTTAAAAAGCAAGCAATTTGTCCTTTAGACTGTACTGTGGTGTTCCATTAAATGAACTAGAGGAATGCAGTCAATATCACACAGATTAGACAGTGTATCCAGAGGCCTGCTTGACCTCATGATCTTACCTTCAGTAAAATCCACATGTTCCCACTTTGGATGTTACATTGAAAGCAGGGGTTCTAAAGCACAAAGTAATAGCAATTCTTTGTCTGTGATATGAAGTAAGATCCTAATCAACCTTCTCCAACCTGGTGCCCTCCAGATGTTTTGGGTGATAAGTCCCATCAACCCTAGCCAGTGTGGCCAATGGACAAGCATGATGGGAATTGTAGTCCAAAACATCTGGAGGGTGCAAAGTTGGGGAAGGCTGTACTAGATCAATGGCATTTGTATTTCCTTAAGCCTTTTAAGTAAGACTGAGGAATAACTAATGCACTTAAATTATTTATCATTAAGGAATGTGTACTGATGTTACCCTTCTTTTTACTTTCCACTGCATATCTAAATTACTGCCTACTCTTAGCTGTCACCTTTCCAATTACTCATGTTTACTATATATGCTTTTGAAAGTGGTAAAATATGTACATTGATGAAGCAAAGAAGTTATTTCTTACAGCAATGGTGAGCCTTTGAAAGCTTTCCCTTATTCAAATATTTGATGAGAATGGGGGAGAAGAGGTACACATACCTTAGCGCTTACTTTGGATAACTGATATGCAACAATAGGATCGATTCCTGCATAGCTTTTGGTCTTTGCTGGTCTCATTGATTTCAGTGGCAAGAAACCAAAACTGAATTCCAAATAAATATGACATTGAGACTGGACCAACTATAAACAGGTGTCCACAATTTTTTTGGGCTGGCTGTGCAGTTCAAACCAATAAGAATAGTTTCAAGTCCCACCTCCCATTAAAAGGTCTGTGTGTGTGTGTGTGTGTGTGTGTGTGTGTGCGCGCGCGTGCCTATGGGGTGCAGCTACTCACTACAGGATGGCACCACAGTTGCCACTGTGAGTGTGGCAAGCTGTATTTGTGAAAGCCCGACTATAAACTTTTTATTGCAGCATTAATGGGTCCTAATGTGAAGCATCTACCAAGTTTTAATCTTCCCACTCCTGCTGCTTTGCAACTTGATTTCAAACTTTTTAAAGTGGACTACTTAATCGTTAGAGCAAGCAACTGGACTGAGGTCTCTAAGAAAGCAAATCTGCTGTATTATTCTCTGTCAGTGGAACAGAGGCAACAGCTGTCCCATTCGTCTATTGATGCCCCGACGGGCAAGCCTCTCAGCCCTGACCCAAAAAGGCCAGAAGGCAATTCTCTCCAAGGCTCCCAGTAATAGTTCCAGCAAGAGCCACAACTTTCCCCCTGTGTGCACTTTGAAAAGTTGTCATTAAAAGTGCTAGCTGCATGTACAATATGCGACAATATGGTCTATAAAATGGGTTTAACTACAATTTTACATGAGTGCTTGTTTCAAAAATATAGTCTTCATCCAAAATTAGACATTAAAAAAGGAATGGTTAAAAGAGAGATACTGGAGCTTATTTGGTTTTATATGGCATATCTACACAACAGATTTACAGTGCAATTCAGTGCATGTCTATTCAGAAGGCAGCCCCACTGTTTTCAATGGCACATACTTCCAGATGTATGTATAGGATTGCAGCCTTAAACTGGTTTAATAACATCATTGCCTTTCCCTTGGAATCCTGGTGGTTGTCATTCTGGGGAGCAACAACCTCTAACAGAAAATCTTAGCACTTTACCGAACTACAGTTCCCATGGTTTTGTGGGAAGCCATGACAGTTGTAGATTAGGGTGCAATCCTATACATATTTAGACGGGAAAAAAGTTCTGCAACTCCCAGCATTCCCCAGCCAGCCATGCCCTTAAGGTATTTTAGTAGTGTGTAGGCATGCCTATAGAAACCTTTCATTTCTCACCATTTCCAGATAATTCTGAAATACATGGACATAAGAAATGGTTCAGCCAAATGGTAGCTTCCCACACTCCTGGCCTCTATTTATTTTATGTATGTTTTTTTTAAAAAAAAAATGTATACTCCACTTTTTTTTTTCAAAAAAAGACTCAAAGAAAATATACGTTCAATAAAACCAAATCCATAAAATGCATTAAACAACCATCGAAAGACACCACCATCATAAAAAACAAAGCAAATTCCAAAATCAGCAAAAATTGTGACTCATAGAGCCACAAAAACCAAAGTTAAAGCACAGACAAAAGAAAACAGGCTTAGGGAGCAATCCTATGGCCCCTAGACAGCATCTGAAGGGCCACGGGATAGTTCAGAGGTCAGACGGCTCTCTGACCTTGGAGCTGGGAATCAGAGAGCTCCATTCCCCCTCTCCCGCCCCCTCACAGCCGGCACAGAAATAACTGTGCCGGCTGTTCTCTGAGGTCAGGAAAGCAACCTCAGAGAGGGGTAAAAGGGGGTGTTTCTGGGGCATGGAGTGGAGGAGGCTGGGGAGGCCAGGATATGAGGTATCCTGAGGCCACTCCAGCCTCCTTCCATTCCCTCTGAGGTGTTCCAGCCAGACAGGCAAAAGAACCCATCTAACACAAATGCAGAGCGGGGGGACGGGGAGGTGAAGATCCACTCCTCCCAATCTGCACTGGATAACCGTAAGCCTCCAAGTTTGAGGACTTGCAGGCATTGCCATAGGATTGTGCCCTCAATGTTCATAATAATGTGCAGAAAAGCATTTCAGTTGAAGGCTATAGTGTTCAATTAGGAGCATGGGGATTATTCTGAGTAAAGGACACCCAGCAACAGAAAGCTAATCATGTGAACTTCATGGGTTGGATCCGAAATTAGTTATACTTGGAGTTAGACCTACAGAAATCAATGGGAGTCATGGCTAACTGAGGTTCCATTGATTTTAATGGATCTGCTGTAAGTCTGGTTCATTCTGGATCCAACTCCAGATCTTGTACTAACCTTACACTAGTCCCTGTAAAAAAAAAATCAGTGAGAGGGAAAGGCATGAATTATGTTAAAAACAACAACAGGAGAAGTTATTCTCAAATGCTTGAAAATGCTTTAATAAGCTCAGTGCATTTTGGAAAGATATTTCCTTCCTCATGGGCCACTCATCTTTTTCGACATGTATTTTTTAAAAAGTAACTACTACACCTCAAAAAGGGTATAGTTATTGTAGATCTGGAAAAGTGCAGAAAAGGCAACCAAAATGATCAAGGGACTTGAGCAGCTTCCATATGAGAAAAGATTACAATCTTTGGGGCTTCTTAGCTTAGAAAAAACCTGAATAAGTGGAGACATAATAGAGGTGTATAAAATTATGTATGGTGTGGATGGAGAAAGTGGAAAAGAAGAAGACTTTCTTACTTTGGCATAACACTATAAACTGGGACCATCCAATTAAGCTGAATGGTGGGAGATTCAGTAAAAAAGGAAGTTCTTCACACAGTACATAGTTAAGCTACGGAATTCACTACCATAAGATGTAGTGATGGCTACCGATTTTAAAAAGGGGATTAGATAAATTCATGGAGGATAAGGCTATAAATGGCTGCTTGTTATGATGGCTATATATTACCTCCAGCATCACAGGCAGTATGCCTCTCAATCCCAGTTGCTGGGGAACACGAGCTTGAGGGTTCTATTGCACTCATGTCCTGTTTGTGGGCTTCCCATAGGCAGCTGGTTGGCTAGCATCATCAGAACAGAATGCTCTGATAGACCTGGATAGGCCTTCAGTCTAATCCAGTAGGGCTTTTCCCATGTTCGTATGACATAGCCAGTGGGTTCTCTGGTGTCATGGGGTGAGGCCAGTATGTGCAATCCCACTCCTCTCTCACACACACATTCACTGAATGCATGATGAGGGTGTTCAGATGAACATCCCTAGTATCAGGACTGGCATCAAAGGTAGGCCTAGTTGGGCACCTGCCAAGAGCCCACCCCCCAGCAGGGGCCCACTGACACAAGCCCCCTGGAGCTGCTCCTCCTCTTCACCATTGCTACCTGCTTGTTCACCTGCCTCTCACTCTGGCTCAGAAAATGGTAGTGGTGAGAAGGAGAAGCAGTCGATGTCGCTGCTTACTTGCTCCCTGGCTCTCTGCCTGTTAAGCAAGCAAGTGGCAGCAATGACGAGAAAGAGGATGAGGAGCAAGGGCAGCTGCTGACAATGGCAGTGAGAAGGTGAACTCACTGAGGGAGGGGGCCCATTGAGGGTGTCTTCTTGCCCAAGGGGCCGCAAAAACCTGGAGCCACCACTGCCTAGTATCTAGAGTCAACTTATTCCTCTTGGTTCTAGGAAATTCCTGTGTTCCACCTCTACATAAGCAACCAGTCCCATGGTTATTCAACAACATGTATTCGAATGAGGGATGGCCAAGATTTATTTTTCGCTCTCAAGCGAAAGATTTATTTTTCCAGTGTGGGAAATCCTTGCTAAATTTTGCTTTGGTGGTCTCAGCCCCCCCCCCCCCGCATCAAATTAAAGGTTACAGAGTTTACCTCTTTATTGTCATGAGTGGGCATTCAAATGGAGAGAGAAATTTGCCTGGAATGATATCAGCAATATCACAGACTCTTCATTGAGTTGTGTTGGTACCGTCTTGGTTTAACTTGTGTACAAACTGCAAAAACATCCTGCCTCCTTCCCAAATACTTGGCGTTGAATTTGGTATGCACAATTGTGTTTAAGGGGGTTATTACAGTGGATAATTATAACTCTGCATCTGCAATGACTGTTTGCTTAACATGTTGTACATTTGTTAGTTTGTATATTTAATTATCTTAACTCACCTGGAGCTACAATAGGCACTGAATAAATTTAAATAAATAGATGAAATGACACCAGTTTTTATTTAAATATTAGCATGTGATAAAGAAAGCTAGCATGATTAAGTGCGGCAGCCTAATGGGTGCCCTCTACGTTATACGGAACAGAATTATTATTTTCCATCTGTATAGATCCTAATTCTATACAGACACTTGCTTAAATGGGAGCATGTGCTTAATAGGGTTGTTGATTTACACAACATCATTATATCTATCCTATGACAGAAACTGCCTGAGATATGCATGTCTTTAGTTTCTATGTCTTTAGCTTGGGTGCCATAAGTAGCATAGGCAGTGGAATTTGTGCCATACTTGGACAAGATCTGGATACCCCATGGGCCTGTTGATGTCATAGAACAAGGGTAGGGAATCTCTTTCAGCCTGAGGGCTGAATTCAGTTTTGGTGAAGCTCTTGGGAGCCACATTCCAGTGGTTGGTGGGGCCAAAGGCAAAGGGGTGGAGCCCAAACCACCACCACCACCACCACCACCACCACCACCACAACAACAACAAAAACAAAAATACCAGCCTATTTTAGCTTAAAGTTTTTACTGCCAGTAGCTAAGCCTTAGGAGAGGCATTTCAAGCTTTTAGAATGGGAAAAAAATGTGCAGAAACTAGGAAACCAGCAAACCATTGGCAGTTGGGCAAAAGGAGGTGGGACCAAGGCAAGGGGGTGTGGCCATCTGGAGAGCCCGAGTGGGATTCTACTACCTTGGGCTGAAAGAGGTTCAACACCCCTGAACGAGGCGTAAGCTTTGGGGGTGATCTTGTGAAAGCAGGAGCACCACAAGCCTCCCTGGATTAGTGCCCTGCCACCTTCACAGTCTCTTTTCTGAGATACCCGCTTAAAGTATCAAGGAACTTGAGGGAGAGGGAGTGAGCAGGGGCTGGGGAGGGAGGTGGCTGTTGAACCAAAGCAGTGGCTGTGGAAGTGTTACAGATTGGGTAATGGTGGTTGGCACCAGTAGTGATGGAACAAAGAAGCAGAGAGAAGAGCAGAGATAGATAGATAGATAGATAGATAGATAGATAGATAGATATAGTAGAGGGCCCCCCAAACATCTATGTGTGTATGCATGCATGCATGCATTTAAAAGAATGATATTACATCTGTTTCACAAAATTGTAGACAGCATACAAAATAAATATATACATCTATACATTATGCTTTGCATCAAAAGGTCCCAGGTTCAATCCCCATCATCTTCAGGCAGGGCTTGGAGAGACCCCTACATTAAAGTGTGGAAAACCTCTGCCTATCAGTGTAGACAATACTGAGCTAGATGGACCAATTGTCTGACTCAGTATAAGGCAGCTTCCTGTGTTTCCCTACAGACACAAACAATAAAAATAAAAATAGGTATAGTGAAGCATTAGTCTAAACGCTTCACTAAATAAAATGTGTCTAGTAGTTTTATGACTCTGCAGGATTGAACTGTGGTAGGTAGGCCATGTTCCTTAACTTATTCCACTGATTGGGTCCATAGTGGAGATGGGCTATAGCTTGGATGGATTGCATTCTTTAACGTGTCTAGTATTTTTATTGAAATTATTTTTAGCTCTCTAACAGCCCCATCCTACGTGGCTGCCTGTAACCCTCCAAATCTGGACGATTACGGGAATCATAAAGAGGGCAGGAGGAGCGTGGCAGGTAGGATTGCTGCCGCACTCCCTTTGCCCTCAAAAACATTTAGATGGCTGATTTCAGCCGTCTAAATGTTTTACCTCTCCTTGTGAGGAAGACAGGCTGGGGCACTGCCTGGATTCTTTGGAAGCCAGTGGTGTCTCACTCCTCTCCTCCCCTCCGCACCCCTGGGAACCCCCCCCCCCATGTTGGAGTCGAAGTCGGTCTTCTGGCTTTGGTTCCTAGCTGGTGCGGAAAGAACCACTCTGGCTGTGAGGTGGGGGGGAAGGTGCTCCATGAGCGGATCTTCTCCACTGCAACCTTGGAAGGGATTTCTGAGCTCACTGCAGCGACCATGCCCTACCCTATGGCCCACCAGACAGGGTCAGAGGGCCATAGGATTGCACCCTAAATTGTTTTAAATTTTGTATATTGAAAGTTTATGTTGTATTTTATTATCTGTCGTGTCTCACACGTTCCGCTTCTCCCTCCCCACCAGCAAAGCAATGCAACTTCACACAGGGCTGTGAAGTTGCATTGCTGTGAAGTAGCAAAGGCTTTTAATGAGAAAATACAGATCAAGAGCTTGTAGTTGCGAAGAAGCACTTTAAGCAGTCTCTAAAAGTAAAAAGCAGGTTTATACCTCATAGATTCACGACTCTATATCCCGTCAAAGGGGAAAGTCATGAGGAAGCAACAGTTGATTGCGAACAGAGGTGCTTTCCGCGCTCAGCGTCGAACGCAGCATCTCTCTCGGATCTGTCAGAAAGGGCGGCCCTTTGTCTCCCCTTCCAGCGAAAGCTCCTCTTTTCCCATGGAGAACTGCCCCCTCCTCCCTCGCTGTGTTATCGGATTGAGCGGAGTCTGGCCTTGAAGGCCCGGGTGTCTCGGCGCAGTCGCCCAATGCCTCTTCCCCCTCCCCTTCCTACTCTGAATCCATTCTCACGGGGTCTGTTAGGGTCTCAGGGTGTGAACAGAATAGGGGAGGGGGGAGCTAGCCCCGGCATTATCTGTATTTGTGGTTTGTAATTTTATTGTTGTGAAGCACCCGGACAGCTTTTGGCTATTGGGCAGTATGGAAACAAACAAACAAACAAACAATTTAATCTAATTATGAAGCTCTTGATCCATTTTGGAGAGACAGTTCTGTAAAAGTCCTGTGGCCCCTGCTATTTATCCAACAAAAGCCCGGTTCCAATCCTATGCATACTTACCTGGGAGGGAGTAAGGACAATTAAAATCAATAGGTCTTGCTATTGAGAAGACAGGGATAGGATTGGGCTGCATAGGTTCCTGTTTATCTTTCAATTATTTGGCCCTGAAAATGCCTGGAAGCACTTAAAGGCAGGCCAGTGTGAGTCACATTATTAGGAGACAAAGGGTCAAATGTAACAACATGGCAGAGCATGAGAGGTGAGATCAATTTTCCAAAAAGCAAGAGGTGCCATGGAGCAATACTGTCTGTTCAGGTCAGCTGCAACAACCCTTTGGAATATGTGATGATCTAGTAACCAGCCCATGGGTTAGAGTGGCCTCTGAGCTGAACATAGGCACCACCAGGTTTGAAGGGGCCCTGGTCAAGGTGCTTTCCAGCGGCCGGGGGGGGGGGCTTCCCCCTGGCCAGCCTGTCCCTGCCAGCCCTCCTTTTAAAAAAACAAGAACCCTTGTATGGGGGGTGCTTTGGTTCAACTTGGCTTGGCTCCTCTCCTCCTCCCACTCCCAGACCATTGCTAAAAGGAAACACCTGGCAGGAAAGTAGTTGAAAGTAGCTGCAGCCATGCAGCCTGTAATTTTAAAAGAAAGGAGGGCCTTGGACATCCCCCTTCATTAACTTTGAATAGCAGTGAGCTCAGGGCCGGTGCATGGCAGTTTGGTGCCCTAGGCAAGATCAGATATTTAGCGCCCCCCCCTTCCCACTTGAGCCCTCCCTCCCTCCAGCCCTATGCCCATTATGAAATAAAAGTCAATTGGCAAAACCTAAAAAAATTATTATCATAATAAATTATTATCCTCCTCCTTAGCATATTTGATCACTGGGATTCTCTGGTCTGTCTTCCCTCTCTTTCCCCCCCCCCCCGCTCTCCTTTTCTTTTCTTACCCCTTCTCTCTCTTTCGTTCTCTCTCTCTCTCTCTCTCTTCTTTTTGTTCCCCTCCCCCTTTACCTTCTTTTGTGTGTCTATGTGCAAAATTCATCTCTCCTCACCCCCCCACACCCCATCTCCTCTCCTGCAAGCTCCTCTTCCCCCCACCCTCTCCAATTTCTACTTTCGCGTGCATGCAAAATTCTGGTTTATTTTTTGCTTCTGATATTTATTATTAAATAAAAATTTATTATTAATTTTTTTTGCTCCTCCAGCCCCCCTTTCTCCTCCTCCCCCACCCCCACTCCTTTTATCATTCTCCCTGGCTAGGGGTGGGGGCTCCTCAGCTTGGGGAGAGTTCACTCTGGTTACCCCCCTCTCTCTTTCTGCCTCCCTCCCTCCCACCCACCCACCCACCTCCTCCAGCGCTGCCGCCACCTCCCTCCCTGACCGCCCCCCCTCTTCTCCTCCCCTTATCGCCCCATGTGCTGTACGAGAAAGCAGCTTTGCTAAAGAGACCCACTTGCGAAAGAAACAGGAGCGGCATAAGGCTCGGGCAAGTGGCAGCGGCAGCAGCAGGAGGACGGCGAAAAAAAGGAGAGAGCCAAAGTAGCTGCAGCGGGGAAAGAAAAGGAGGAGGGAGAGAGGGGGGGAAGAAAGAAAGACAGAAAGAGAAAGCAAGCCTGGGGACAACAAAAACAGAAGAAGAGACCGGCACACGGAGAGAGAAAGAAGCGAAGCAAAGGGGGGGAAACCAGGGAGGCTTCTGATTTGGTGTGGTTTCTGCGGCCCATTTAGCCATGCGCTGTAGGCAGCCGCCTAGTTGGCCTAATGGTAGCACCGGCCCTGAGTGAGCAGAACCAATCAGATGCTGCCTTTGTGGGCATGTGACCACTGACCAATGAGGAAACAAGAGCAGCTAAGGGTCTTTCTTTTTGATGCTCCGGTGCCTTCATTAGCCATGTCCCCCCAAGGCAGTGTCTGATTGGATCAGCTAGCTGCTATTCAAAGCTAACAAAGAAAACACACACCCACATATCAATTTAAAGTGGTGCAGGGTGGGGGCTGCAGCCTCAAAACAGCCAGCTGCTGTGGCTCTTCCTTTTAGTAGTGGGTTGGCAGGAGGAGGAGGAGGAGGAGGAGGAGGAGGAGGAGCTGCTGCTTATCAGGGGGTCATTTCAGGGTTGTTCCAGATGGGAGGGCCTTGGACATCTGCGCTGTGGCGCTTCCCTGGCAGCTGAATAGGTTAACACAACATCTCATAGGTAATGTTAGATTAATCTTTATTTTAAGGATCATTGTGTTACTGTGTGACATTATAAATGAGGCACATGGAAAGGCTGTACATTTCATATAAAACTTTAAAACATAGTTCATCCAAATAAAATCCACACTGAAGCTCTGGAGAGTTTCAAATGTGTATACAGGAATTTGCATGCACATGGACAGCTGTATTCTTCTTTCCAAGGAATGCTCCAGGTGCATAAGGTATTCTATGTGGGGAAAGTTCCCTGTCACTGCACATAAAAAGGGGCAGTCGTGCCTCCCTTGGAGCCCCACATGCACACCTGGCTCTTAAGAATATTTTCTGTTCCCCTTCAGTTTACACATTCAGTAAACCTGCAGGCCTGGCATGCGTTAGCAGATACATTGAAGCGTTTTCAGCTTTAACAGCAAGGACGACAAAAAATGGTAGGACATTCTGTGTCTACACAGAAGATATAGTATCAAGCAGCTGAAATCTGCTCTGTGAAGTCTCACACACACATTATTAGTCACATTGCAGAAAGATTTGAAGAAGAAAAGGCATGAGCTCAGCATAATGAATCTGTCTGCCAACCATTTTTATAATGACTACCTGGAATGTTTATTGTGTGTCAGAGTGTATGCTGTACTCCGCTGCTAGCTTTCTTGTTTGGCACAATAATAATAATAATAATAATAGTAATAATAATAGTAATAATAATAACCATACTGATGTAATGCATCCCCAGAAGTCTGGCTGGATCAAAGAAAGAAGAGAAAATAATGTCTTCTGCTGGCCTTGTATATTTTGATGAAATTATTGTGCAGGTGTGTCAGGGAAGGCTTAGCGAACGTCAGTCAAGCTGGTAGCCATATTCATTGTCTTTCCATCCATACAGTAACAGAGCAAGAGGACTCTCCCAGTTCAGTTATGAGTTAGTTGTCTATAACAGCAATTGATGGTTGTGCCACCCATTGACAAATTCATAGAATGGTATTTCCCACTCACCATACTACACTACACACCACGACAAGAGATACTGCGAGGCCCCTGCCTGGAAACCATCGTTGTGAGCTCGGTCGTACTCGCCTCAAATGAGAGGTGAGCGCTGTAAGCCTGTGATTTCTCTCCTGGCTCAGATTAAGACCTGAGCCGGAGAAGACTTCAGAGACTTACCCATGCTTTCAAGAGCTACGCCTGGGGAAACTGTTGCTGGAAGTCACTGCGACGACACTGTCCCTTACACTTTAGGACCAGGCGCATAAACCCTTCTCAGGCTAAGCATCAACACTTAAAACCCTGAGGGGAGGGTCAAATGAAACCTTTCCCCTACTAATGAGGGAAAAGATTAATACTGGTTATTTAGGATCTAGCTTAAATCTATGATACTGTGGGTACAAAGGTGTGTGTGTAGATTTAAAAGTAATGCAGGTAATAATGCCAAGCTGACACATAGGATTTGGGTAGCAAACAAAATAAAAATAAGTTTATTTTAATTCTCAAAATCTTTGTTCCAGAAAATAACTTAAAACCTGCCTACCCCAAACACTTTATAATTAACCTAAATCCCTACAATTCTAAATACTTTCACTCCTCATACAATCACTGATTCCTCTTAAAGCCAGTGTGGCGTAGTGGTTAGAGTGTTGGGCTGTGACTCGGGAGATCCGGGTTCTAGTCCCCGCTCAGCCATGAAACTCACTGGGTGACTTTGGGCCAGTCACTGACTCTCAGCCTAACCTACCTCACAGGGTTGTTGTGAGGATAAAATGGAGAGGAGGAGGAGGATTATGTAAGCCGCTTTGGGTTCCTTGCAGGAAAAAAGGTGGGGTATAAATATAATAAATAAATAAATAAATAAATAAATAAAAACTCCTGACAAGACACGAATAACCCAACTAACCTAACTCCCAAACTCTTGAACACTCCCAACACACTCTAACCTAACACACTAACTCATTCAACTAACTCTGACATCACCCAAACACTCCTTATATACTCCTCCCCCCACCCTTTCCAAGACATCACAAACCACACCCGCTCAGTTCAACATTCTATACTCACTAAACATACTAATGCAGACATACACCAGGGAACTGAATTGTGGGGTTACGCCACAGTCACCCCCACCCCCCAAAAGAGACCCATTTGCCCTGCAGAACATGGGCTTTATCCCTCCAGCACCAGATTTTTTGGGTAAGGCCTCAGAAAACAGCCTGTGCAAATGAATGGAGAAATGGATGGAGACCAATGTCTCTATCCATTTGTGCAGGAGCTGCTTTCCAAGGCTATACCCAAAATGCTGCTGCTGGGAGGCAAACACCCACCCCCACAGGAGACTCTATATATAGCCCCAGCCACATACTGCCTGTTAAACTTGGACTCTGCATCCCTGTTTCATCCTGATTTGGAGCCAATTGGGCCTTAAACACATGAATCTGTCACCATCACACATCTAGTTTGGCCCTCAGTCAGGATTGGTTGTGGCTCCCTGACGAATGTTCACCTATTGGCATGCCCAAGTTTGTTGCTGTGCCTTGTGTGAAGTGGCTTTTAGATATTCAGATAACAGGTTCACATAATGTGCATTCATTATTCCAGTTAAATGCAGTTCCTAGTGTCGCATTCAATACAGTGCAGTCACATGTATACAAATGATCCAGGGAGCATCCACCAGTCACGAATAATCGGCAGCGCAGATGAACAGGATTGCTATTTTCAGCAGGGTTACACTGAAAGGGTGCTGCATTGTGTACACTCAGTAACTTTGGATGAATGTTCAGATACTGAGAATTCATTGCGCATTAATGCTTTCCTTCGTTACACCCTTGCAATTGCCTATACGATGCAAGCTTCTTACACCAAGCTTACGTTGATTATTTACATACGATCTGCTACATGTACTGCAGTGTGGAAGGACAATAGCCCTGCCTGTACAGTGCTTACATTAACTTTGGTGATAAATGCCTAGTTCTTCCTTGAGAGGATTATTAAAAGAGTTCTCTGGAGGACTAAAATGGCGGAAGCCACACATTTAATAGCTCAGGTACAAAGAGTCAGATTGTGCCAGTTGGCAAAAGTTAGCAGGAAGCTGTCACAATAAATGGCAGCAGCTGCTCATAGTTCTAAAGAGTATGTCCCAGTCAGAACTGAAAACTGATGGCATCTACATTAATACTACCTTAATAGTCCATCTGCTACTCCATAGGGTCCCTAGCTGCTGTATGGAGTCATAGGCATTTGACAGACAGTCTCTGTATGCCAGACGTGTGTTGTGCCAAATGTTTTAGGCTGCCTGGTATCGTTCTGATCTGTCAAACTTTCCCTACTCATATATCAGGCAAGGAGTTATGAGGTTTTTCATTGTTTTTTTAAAAAATTCTACACATCATTGGCTTTAAGCATCGGGGCAGCCAGGAGTTTGGAAGGGAAACTGTTTTTGTTACCCCCAATTCTTTTTTATTGACAAGACACAGTGAACAACATTGGCTTCCTGATATAGTGGGTATGTTCACAAAGGAGAGTGACAAGCCCCATGGAGTAAACAATCGCTGTTTCTCCTTCACATTTTATGAATTATTTTTGCATTGTTTCAGGTAGCAATTAACAGAGAGCTAACAATCAGAGGAGGCATAGTATCAACAGGAACAGGATTACAGCCATAAACTTTACAATTCTCCATTACACAAACATGTGTCAACCATATGATGTAACAAAATGCAACAGCAAGTGAAAGCTGCGTACATGTTCTCAGGAATTATCAGAGCAATATTGGAATGAGCTTTTATCACATTCTTATAAGCAGCAGAAATATGGTACTTGGAAAAATGTGCTAGTGTCCTCATGAAGTACACAGAAATACCCGTATGTGAACACTGATCCTTCTGAAGCTTAGGCTTTATAATTCCTTATGATAAATTATAATTCTTTGTGATGAACCAGGAGTGGGTTATGACATGGGTCCAAATTGTTCTCATTAGAGGAGAAAAATATGCTCTTACTTTATATAAATAACATAAATCCATTGTATCAAAAATCTAAAATGGCATCATCAAAATATGCAATCAAACCAACCCATAGGGAATCAATTAGATACAAGCCATCAATATAGTTGGACTGGAAGCAGCTTGGAGTGATACAGGGGCCTACACTGTTCTTTGGGAATCCAGTGTGGTTCAATGAGGCTTATTCCCAAGTATGTGCTTTGTTGATTAAATATTTACTGCACTCAGATCGGCATGTAAAGAGCAGTTGGGCTAAGTAAATGCTTAGTCCCAATGTATTTATTTATTACATTCAATTTCAGATTTAATGAAACTGCCATTTTGCTGACTTTCCCCTACTGAGCCTACTGACCATCTCTTTAGGGCACTGCTCAGTCATTCCTGAGCCCAAAATGGCTTTCCCATTCATTCCAGTAGAGGAAAATGATCCAAATGTGCACATATACCCAACCAGACTTGTTCCATTGAAATGGATGGCTTTTGGAATGGATGGCATTGAAATGAATGGCTCCACTGGCTTTTAAAAGGTGGCTAATTTTCCCTCACTGCTGCCACTGTGCCACCAAATTTTGGCAGTATGTGGGCAGGGGGGGCAGCCCCTGGTGTGATCTGGGAGCAATGCCACTCTCCATCCCCTGGAAGATAGCCACCCCTGCTCTAAAAGAACAATAGCAAATGTTGATCTTCTAAACATTTTTTTTAAGTCTTCTTTTACAGGTTAATGGACTGGTTTGGTTTGTATGGATTAAGTAACAACACCTTCATTGAGTCCTACAGTTTTTATAAGGAGGGGTTGTGGCTCAGTGGTAGAGCATCTGCTGTGCATGCAGAAGGACAGAAGGTTCAGTCCCCAGCATCTCCAGGTAGGGCTGGCAAAATTCCCACCTGAAACCCCGGAGAGCTGCTGTCAGCCAATTGTCCACGATTGTGGGCTAGATAGACCAGTGGTCTGACTCAGTATAAGGCAGCTTCCTATGTTCCTGTGTTCCTATGTACATACCTGAGAGGCATCTTGTCCCCTAGAAGGTGTTTCAAACATTCAGGGTGAAGAGGATGGAGAAACAAGAAGGAAAGAACAAAGGGAGGTAACACAGCTGAGGAAGGTATTTCGTATCTCTCTCTGTGTGTGTAGGGTAGAATTGGGAAAAATCTTGCTTTTAATATCCATCAGGCTGCTTACAAATTGAAATAGAGAAGACCTATTGATTTTGCCTAAAGTAAAATTATAGGCAAATTCAGGGTTCCTCCACCTGCGAACTATCTCAGAAATGTCAAGGGAAGGCTTCAAAGTGGTTTGATAAGACTCAGGAAATTTCAGTGGATAGTTTTACTACACTCCACAATTGTCATTGGATTTAGCCTAAAATGAAATCCTGGTTGAATTCTGAAGTTCTTCTTCAGGAGAAACTTCTGAGGAATTTCAAAGGAAGGGGAAAGTGTTTTGATGAGCCTAGTGAAATTTCTCATGGGAGTTTCAACACAACTCTTATGTCAGAGGATGAAGAAACAACAGGTACATTTTCATATTCACATGAAAAATAAGTGTTGTGATTCACAGATGTTCCTGAACCAATGGATCAGAGATGGATTCATTTTTTGTTATAAGCAAATTCTATAGGTTTAATAATACTCCTTGTCACAGAGAGTTAAACTGTACTTAATTTATAAGTCTGTATCTGATCTTTGTTTCACTCAGACCTCCCAACCTGCCTGCCTGCCTTTCTGAGGGGCAAAAGTGTATGTTTCAGCCACTAGCCGACCTTGGTTCCACTCAGCTAGAGCAGGTCCTACCATTGCATCAGCAGGCAAGTTGTGTTGGGGTCTTTAGTTTGGAGTTAGCAGAAGCTATGTTCATGCTGTATTTTCTGCCTGGAAGACATGAACAGACTTTTGATTTCTGCATCAGTTATTACCTCTCAGTATGCATCTTCTGCTTGCTACGTAAGATGCAGCAGCTTACTTACCTATTTTCTCAGCAAGGGCAAATATGAGAAGTTAGAACAAACATCTTTCTCTGCTTATTTCTTTGACAACACTTCTATATTCTTTGTGTTTGTTAATAAACCTAACTTTTATTTAATTAAAATAACCATATCTCATTCCACATTAATACCTTGGTCCATTCAGTCAAGTTTGTGCTTAGGTCTTCATCCTCCGTACAGCACAACATACAGAAGAGTCCTACTGCTCTTTGACTCAGTAGGTGGTGATTCAGCTATTTCTGTTTTGAATATTTTAGTGTAGATAACTATCTAATTTGGTTTAACTGTAAGGACTCCCCAATGGACCCCAGGGATGTCACACTCCTGTTGAGTATAAATTGCTATTTTCTACTGACTATCTATAAACGTCACCTCCAACTCCTTGAAAGATTTCATCAACGTTGCCTCCGGAAAATCCTGCAAATTACTTGGGAAGATAGGCGAACAAATGTCACTGTACTGGAAGAAGCAAAGACTACTAGCATTGAAAAAATGATCCTTCAACGCCAACTTCAGTGGACCGGTCATGTTGTTCGAATGCCTGACTGCCGTCTCCCAAAGCAGTTACTTTATTCCCAACTCAAGGATGGAAAGCGGAATATCGGTGGTCAATATAAGAGGTTTAAAGATGTTCTTAAGGCTAATCTAAAAAAATGCAATATAAACATCAAAAACTGGGAAGCTCTGGCCCATGAACGATCTAACTGGAGGTTGGCCTTTCACAAAGGTTCAATGGACTTTGAAGAAGCCCGAGTGCAAGGTGAAAGGGAGAAACGTGCTAAGCGAAAAGCACGTCAAATGAATCCTTTACAGGACCATCTTCCATCTGGTAACCTGTGTCCTCACTGTGGGAAGCTGTGTGGATCTAGAATTGGCCTCCACAGTCACTTACGAACCCATCGCTAGAGTCTACACAATTTTCTTTAGAATTCTCCTCCTTTTAAAATCTCCTTTTTGTAAAAAAAAAAATTAAAAAAATTTTTACCCTGGAAGACAATCTTACTCGGTCACGAGTGATCGCCTGACTGACTGACAGCCATCATGACCCCACGCTGCTGTCATAAATACGTCCATATGGTCATCTGTGCACAATCCTATAGTCTGCTCCCTCTTGCACAAATATGGTCCCTGCTTCGATAAAATTCCTTTCAAATATTTAACTACTATTAGTGCACTCCTATGCATGCTTAGACAGAAAAAAGTCCCTACAACTCTCAACATGCCCCAGCCAGCATGGCTGGCTGGAAAAATGCTGGGAGTTTTTCTGTCTAAACATGCTATAGGATTGCACCCTTTATTCACTTCTCACATTCAATCTTGATAAGTTAAGATCACCACAAGGGGCTCCCCCCCATATTTTTTTAAAAATTTGATGTATTGAAGGGTTTGTGTTTTTTTGGTGTGTGTTTTTTTGTGAATGCACATTGAGCAGGGGGTTGGACTCGATAGCCTTGCAGGCTCCTTCCAACTCTATGATCTATGAAATCTATGAAATCTTTCTGGTGCTATCAGGTTGTACCAAGTAATACAGAAGTTCATTTTCAGCGGCTTTCCAAAATGTTGTAAGTATTTTATCATATGGGGGCACATTCAGAAGAAAGCTTCAGTATATGAAAATTGGGGGAAAGCAACCTCGTGATAGTCTTACTACATCAAAAACCAACCTGTAAATTGTGTTTTTCATGAAAACATTGTAAACTGTGAGTTTTCCACAGGCTTTCTAGTTAACCTTTTCTTCTTATGGCCTACTTCATTACTCCATGTTTCTCAGAAGATGTCACAATGGAGCATTAGTACAGTTATGCTTTCTGGAACATTATGTTCTAACTCTGTGCTGACATCGAAGTGGCTGGATGTGCATGATGCAAATGTTAAACTCTTGACGAATCTAAAATTAACATGAGCCACTACTGTCTTTGACTGACACCTTTTGGATCCTTTCAAGCTTCTGCAAACTACAGCGTGCAGGCACTTCCAAAGAAATTGTCACTCATTTTAGCCACTCAATCAACATTTGTCACATTCTTGCATACTTTCATGAAAAACCCAACCTGGCACACCAGATGTGGCAAAGTTATGGAAATGCAATGTTTTCATACTGAAATGCCTGATGCAACAGAAGAGGGCAGTGCATAATAAGCTTGCCTTGGAGCATGATGCTTCAGGCTGTCATGAAACCTCTTTCCTTAACCCTCTTTCTCTTTGAAGCAGTCAGCCACAGTAACTTCAGCCTTACCGTTCCTCTTCTGGGGCTTGGTAAATAAATACCTAGTCAACATAAAAGCATTGTATATCATATCCTCTTTGTGGAAACTGTGACTCCATTTCACAAATAATGCATGGAACAATATATGCAGCAACATTTAGAATATGCATAGAGTAGACTATCAAGTAACTGAACCTTAATTATCAAAATTCACTTTGACTTCTTCATGTAACCCTATGGCTATGAAATCCTATAAAAAAAGAGATCCCACTTACCTGAACTTCTGTTTATGTGAGCATTTTGGCTGCCCCAAAAACCCTTCAGATAAATGAGGATCTAATACTGTTATGCATTTCCTCTTGTTTTCAAAATTTACTACTGCATTAAGATGTCACTAAAAATAGAATGGTCTTTATTTCAAGGATCACATATTACCTTAGTGCTATCGTGTCTCTTGTTTTGTATAGCAGTTTGCAGGGATGTTGAAGAGTCCTTGGGCTCGAGTCATGAGTCAAGTCACGAGTCTTTGGACCCGAGTCTCGAGTCCGAGTCTGAGTCCTTGGTCCAAAATGGTGACTCACGAGTCTCGAGTCACTCCCAAAACTGACTCCACGGAGTCCCTATTAAAATCAATGGGGTTTTCCCCCAACAAAATAAGGCTACTTCAGATGTGTGGCTTAAATAAATTCTAGGCACAAGTGTGCCTTTTTATTTCAAAACTCTGCAACTGATTTTGGCAAGAACAGACCAGGCAGACAAACCCAAAATAACTAGGCAGGCAGAGGAGGCAGGGAACCCCAAAGCAGGCAGGCAGAGGCCTTTGTCTTGGACAGTTCAAACTGTGGAACTGGTTAAGAAGAGACCAGGCAGGCAAAGGAGGCTGGGAACCCCAGGCAGGCAGGCAGGCAGGCAGTGCCCTTTGTCTTCGACAATTCAACTGTTGAACTGGTCAAGAAGAGACCAGGCAGGCAGAGGAGGCTGGGAACCCCAAACAGGCAGGCAGAGGCAGCCAAACCCAAAATGTCTGACCCTAACCCTAACCCTAACCCCCCACAACAACACATCAATCAAAATAAATCTCAACATATCATTGGGGCTGCGCTCCTGGTAGCTGTCCATAGTGGCCGAGCAGCGGCGCGCCTCACTTCCATGCGCTTTTCACCGGTGATCGCGCTCCTCTCCACTCCTTCTGGCACAGCCCAGGGATGTTGAAGAGTCCTTGGTCTCGAGTCCCGAGTCGAGTCTCAAGTCCCATTAAAAATATTGGGACTCAAGTCCGAGTCGAGTCAGAGGGGGGACTCAGTCCGACTCATGAGTCGAGTCCTCGAGTCCGAGTCCCCATCCCTGGCAGTTTGTAGGCTTCCCCCAAAGCTTTGCAAATGCTCATAATTGTTCCAGCAAGTTGTTGCTTGTGTGTCAATATATCACCTGTTAAGAAGGAGACCTTTCTGGAAACTTCATGAGATGGTAGAAACCAATACAGGTCTTAATAATGACTTCTTTGTTTACTAGAGAGAAGTTTAAGATGTGAGCAAGCCAATTCTAGCTCAGGTGGCTTTTCATTTTCTCAGACTGTGCTTGCAGTAATATTTTTTTAGCAATCACAATTTGAAAAGAATGACTGGTTTACTTTCTTAAAAAGAATGCTTAACTAGCAATCCTAGTTTTTTAACTGAATGAATAGTTGAGGAGTTAGGAGCAGAGACCCTTAGGTAGAAGGAGATCCTTAAATTGATCTATTCAGGTCAGGGTGACTTGCACTGGCAAACAAGTTCCTTTTTTTTTAGTCAAGTTCTTTTTTTAGTCTCTTTCTCTTGTTCCACAGGTCATCCTAAGAAAAGGCACATTGTTCTCCGTTTCATTGAAGAGACTAGCATCACTTTGATTAATAGTAGACTTTCCAGGTAATTAAAGTGTTACTATAACCCTGCCCCTCAGTCTGAGGGCTTGGATTAATTGCCTTCTATTGGTCTCTAATTAAATAAAACAGATGGAAGGTGGAAGATGGTTACCTGCTGTTGGAGATGCAGAAAAGGAGGCAGGATTGACCTTCTGTCCACTGAGGGGGTCTGGGAAAAGAATGGTGGAAAGCATCCAGGCAAGTAAAACAACAAGAACAACAAAACATATAGGGAGGTGATATGGCTTTGTGGGGAGGGGAAAGGCAAGTTGTGGGTTAATCCTAGCCTCCTTGGCACCATCAAGTTATTGGTGCTTCATTTTTCTACTCAGGCCCAAAGTTGATACAGTTTACTTAAACTTTGGGGTTTAAATTTTCAAGAGTTTGGATTTTATTTTTATAGGTGATTTCTATCCACTATTACTATCTTTATGTCATGAAAGGAAGGTTTTACATTTCTTTAAAAAAATACAGTTAAAGCCTTTGAAATGTGGTCAAGTGTCTGTTTCCAACAACTTATCAGTAATTAGCATGAAAAAATGGCTGTAAACATTTGCCTCCCATAAGTGCTTTTTTGTAATTACTTTTCAGACTTTGAAAATTAAAAAAATATACTACTATCAAAATAGGCTATGGAAAGGCGCATTGATTACAAATGACAACATGGGAAAAATGAGTGGAAGTAATTTATTTTACAGATAATTGTGTAGCAATTTATTTCAACGAGCAGTTTCTTTGGTCTAAAATAGCTGCATAATTTCTTAGATTTAGTAATTTATGACTTTGTATTGATAACAATCAACATTTTCAATACACACTTCTGAATTCTTTTCCTATTGTAGAAAACAGACATTGCATTTTATTCCTCAATAATAGCTGCTTTTGTGCCTTACAAGGAGGGGGCAGGAATTGAACGACCATTTTCATCACAGAATATCACACAAAGTAAATGTACTTCTTTTAGCATTTGAAGGAAACATTAATTTTTCTAAGGAAATCAAGCTGTATAATTGATTTTAATTCATATTTTATTTTCCTAATAATGACAGATCAGCATGCTTTAGGACTTAATTTTCCATTTCAGACTGAATGGTTAAAGCTGCTAGGGCCTAAAAAAGGGATAAATGGAATGATTTATACAATCATTCATTTCAAGTAGGAAAAATAAATGCACTTGCTCACATGACCATGTTTTCTTCTTCTACTAGAGTTTCTCTTTAAAGAACATATTCCTTCTAAATGTTTGACATGGTATTTTTTAAAATGAATGTTCTGTAAATAGTTTTGTCGAGGAAATAATTTGAAATTCATATACATATAATAGTGGACTCTTTCTTTCATTTTATACAGAAAATTAGCTAAGTTAACTGTGCAAATAAATGCATGTATTTTACTTACGGTACATAAAAGAATAAAATGCTAGTCCCTCCAGAGGGCAGTGTTCAGTTATATGAGAGACAGACTGCTCTTCCAGACCACCAAAAGCTATAACTTTTTTCTTAATGTACTATTCCTAGTAGCATATGCTGGAAAATAAATTGGTACCCTTTTCCAGGGTTTTTCAACTGCGATTAGAGGAGAGGGGGAGTTTACCTCTCTTTCCCCAAACACAACCCCTAAGAACTCCAGAATTCATCATATGTAGTTTCATTCTGATTTATATTAACACTGGTTTTTGTGGTGACTCAGAGAAATCCTTCACCATTTTCTCATGCTAATTGCTAGATGTTGGAGATACTTCTGTTTATAGGTAACTCTATATAGAAATCTGAAAGGAGTCTTTGCTTTCAAATTATAATCTAGCTGTGATGATGGTAGAGTGCAGTGACTGAGAGAGAGCATAGACAACTAGCCAGGATATCCCTTGTTCAAATCTCCTCTTAGGTAGGAACAAACCCAGCATCAACAGGCAGCATTCTAGGACAGTTGCCAGGGGTCCATCCTTGCTGAGCTAGTGTGGCCATGTGTCCTCTCTTACAGAGGACTGTCTTCTATTTTGGAGGCATCATCTATTTCAGGTGTCCCCAACGTGGTGCCATAACACCCATGGGGACTTCCAACAGTCCCCACAAAACTCTCCCCTCCCTGCCCCCTTCATAAAAATGTTTTTAAGAAAAACCTTGGAAAATGTTAGGGCAGTCTTCTTTCTCTCCCTTTCTAGCCTTGCTCTTTCTCTCCTCTCTACCCCTTTGCCTTTCTAGTTCCTCCTCCCTCCCAGCCTCTAGCCTTGCTAGTTCTCTTCCCCACCACTACCTCTTTATTCATTTTTTATTAGCCATGCCCATGGCAGCCATTATGTAACTAGCCACATGCATCATGGGAGCCACTTTGTGGTGGCACCCATAGCACTTTGTCAAATTCCTAAATGTGCCAATAGGTCCAAAAGGGTTGGGACCCAGAGGCTTGCGGGGCCTTACTGGGTCCGGGGCTCCCTCGGCGTGTCCGCTGCGCCGGCCGCGCTGTTCCCATCACTTCCGGCTGTTTTAAGCCCTGTTGCCCTGGTTTCTCTGCAAAATACGCAGCGCGGGGGTCCAGTGCGCCGGCGCAGGGTCCCGTCGCATCACTTCCGGCCATCTGGAAGTGATGCTACGGGACCAGCGCGGCCAGCACGGCGGGCTCAAGCGGTGCAGAGAACTGCTCTGCGCCACTCAGAAGATCGAGGGGGGGCGCTGCCGCGGGGAGTCGAGGCAGCGGAGAGCCGGGACCCCCCCCCCAGGTTCGTGAACACCACTAATTTGAGAGACTGTCTGGTCCAAGTCCAGTATAAAGATAAAGAGCCATCAGAAGGAAGGGCTGGGCCTTGAACTTGCCTACCAACGGCACTTGGACAGCAGACTGAACAACAAGGCACACAGGTCACCTGGTCACATTCTTCCACACTATGGTGCCATGTAATTTAAATAACTTAATTTAATTTAATTTCTATTTAAATTATAATAATTATCTCCAGATTTGCATCTATACATATAAATAGCATATGGAAATGTTATGCAAATCAGTGTTCTTTTTTGTCCTCTTGTTTGGTGATGTATGTCCTCTTCTTTGGCTATTCATGTGGCCACACTACTGCTCACACGGCTGTCCCAGGCCACCTTTTCTCATGTTCCTCTAATAAGTACCAGGTGGCTGCCAGTGCAATTGCCTATCAATGCCTCACAGCAATGTTACATCCCTGTGGGGCATTGTGGGCTATTACAATGGCAGCTGCCTTGCACTCACTAGAGGAGCACCACTGTCATTGTTGTCCTTCTCCTCTGACAGTGGTAAACCTGCTCGCCTCTGTGTCTGGGTGGAAAGAGGAAGGGCGAGCAGGAGGAGAGCTGCCTGCCAACATTGGCCCACTAGAGGCCCCCATAGTGTGCACCCTCTCAGACATAGAGCCAGCCTTGTTCAGAACCAGACTGCAAGATGGCCCTTAAGCAGCCTTTTATCTCTCCGCATCAGTCACCAATCTGCAATATCTACCTTACAAGAATGTTCTAAGGATTGCTGGTTGGGAAACACTGAGAACACTCTAAAGCAGAGGTGGAGAAACAGTTGCTCTCCAGATGTTGTTGGATTATAACCCCCTATCATCCCTGAGTATTGGCCATGCTGGCTGAAGCTGATGGGAGTTGGAGTCCAATAACATCTGGTGGAACACAAGTTTTCCACTCCTGCTTTAAGGCCCTATATTTATATGAAGGTTTTTGTTCTGATTACATACCTGCTCTTCACATGGATTAGTATAACATTTTTTTTCTTGTTTGATATTTTGAAAAAGCGGACATTTCATTGTATTTTTAACTGAAAATATGTAACAGATTTTCGGTTAGGGGTCCAGATACCTATTTTATTTCTTTTTTCAAATTTATCTTACTGTCCTCAAAGCAGGAAATAACCCTTCCAGTTTCAGTGGGCTTGAATTGTTGCAAGCAAAGAAAAATATGCACTATATAAAACTGAGAAAGTAAGATTTCAATAAACCCCATAGATTCAATGGAGGTTATAGAGCAATGGAGTGCGTGTGTGTGTTTAAAATTCTATTGAGTTCAATGGGATTTGTACACCTAACTTTGTTTGGATTGCTCCCAGAATGAATAATAAAACCTTTTGCTCAGCTATGAATTACTATTTCTTTATAGTAGGCCCTTTTTACCAAGCATGGCTGATTAATCTGCTGAATTCTAACCACTTAAGTGATACTCTCCTGCACAGAGAGCTGTCAGAACCTTGGATTCTAACCATGCCACAATGGGTTGGATCCACTGGTGTCATACTGCTAATGGAACTGCTTCCATCACCAGAACCACGCAGGGGGGCATTCCTCCTCCCCCTGCAGCTCACCGTGCACCCTCAAAATCTGCTCCAAAGGTCTGGTAAACCCTCTGGAGGAGAATTTCAGGTGGCATAAAGGGCTACAGGAGAGAGGAGACAAAGTCCTGTCATGCCAAACAGACTTCTGCTAGCATGTTGGTGGCTTTAACCCAATCAATCCTCTTGTAGACTTGATATGGGATTTTATTTTATGTTTTATTTTAAGGTTGGTTGAGGCTGCTATAATGGGGTTCCCCACCATGGTGTGGCAAAGATCAGAGGTTCTGCACAGCAAGTTTTTATATCCTGTTTTATCAAAGATGAACATTTCTTGTCTGTTTTACATTCCAGACAAGAAATTATGAAGCTGTGTGTTCATGAAGTCAAATCATCATCCTTAAAATGGATGGAATAAGGTACTATCTATGTCTACAGCCAATTGGGATGTAAAGGACTGAATCTGGGATTTTCTATATTCAGTGTATTCAATTTTCTGCACATATGGAGATCCATGGTGATGGTCATCACTGAAAGCCTAGATAGCACTGATTGTCTGCCTGTGGGTGATCGTTGATGTTGGCACTGAATGTTTCTGGATCTGGGTGGCTTCTAACCCTGTGGATGCTTGAGAAATTCAGTGTTTGTGGATTCCTATACAAAATGTCCTGAACTGCACTTTTTCGACTAACGTGCAGATCAGCACTTCTCTGAATGTTGGAACACAGTCCTAGGCAGTTTCAACGTATCAAAATATAAGTTTGATTTGTATTTTGAGAGAAAACACACATTTAAGGAGCAATCCTATGACTCCTAGACAGTGTCTGAAAGGCCATCAGATAGTTTGGATTCCCCGATCGGAGACAGAACTCTGACTTCAGAGCGGGGAACTGGAGTTCCGATCCGCCTCCCTCTTGCAGCTGGGGTGGAAAGAACTGCGATGGCTGCCCTCCGAGGTCAGGAAAGTGACCTCGGAGAGGGGGTAAAGGGGGCATTTCAGTGGGTGGGGAGAGGAGGAGACTGGAGAGGCCAGGTTACAAGCTATCCTGAAGCCTCTCCAGCCCCCTGTCCCTCTGAAACACCCCAGCTAGATGGGCAAAAAAGTCCATCTAGCGAAGAATGCTGGGTGGGAGGATGGGGAGGTGAAGATTGCCTCCACTGCTCCTCCCACCCTGAATAGGATGACCATAAGCCTTTGAGTTTGGGGCGTCTGATGATCGAGGGCACAACCCATAGGATTATGCCCTTAAATAATGAGAGAAAATAGACATTTAAGTCTGGATTTTGAGATAGAATATGCATTTAAATACATATTTGGACTTACTCCCAGGTAAATGTGCATAATTGTGGCGTAGTGGTGAGAGTGCTGGACTGGGACTCGGGAGATCCGGGTTCTAGTCCCCGCTCGGCCATGAAACTCACTGGGTGACTTTGGGCCAGTCACTGCCTCTCAGCCTAACCTACCTCACAGGGTTGTTGTGAGGATAAGATGGAGAGGAGGAGAAGGAGGACTATGTAAGCCGCCTTGAGTTCCTTGCAGGAAAAAAGGCGGGGTATAAATGTAATAAATAAAAATAAATAAATAATGTTGTTCTGTTAATATCTAAAACAATAATCATAAAAATGAAAATTCCACCCACACCTACAAATTCTTTAAAGCACAGCACTCCTATATGATTAATTGTGACTGTCAAAAGCCTGTCTGAAAAGTAGTCCTACATTTCTTAAAAGTCTAAAAACTTGAGCTAAGATGTACTAGAAGTGAATTCCGATTAACAGAGAGCGTATAGTAAACCGGTTACTGCTGCGAAAGAATGAATCAATGAACAAATGACATCAAGGCTGTGGCCAAATATTCACAGTAGATGCACAGTAATTCCTTGTACACATGCTTATTGTTAAGTCCTAGAAACTGATTTATATGCACAGTACTGCTGACATCAGATGTATAACAGGTGCACCCTAGTCTTCTCAAAATTAATTAGGTATTGTGTTCATAGTTTTAAATTTTAAGATAATTGATAACATTCTGTAAATACTTAATGATTCAACAAAATCATGAAATTAAATTTAAATGTCATAAATAAATCTGTGTACTACATATTTTCTAGTTGTGCAAAGTTAGGATCTTCACTGGATATACAACCCACATTCAATGAATATACAATTGACACAATCCCAGTATCTTCTTTATGTATGCGTGCACACATAAAAGAATTCCTTTGGAGCTTAGTTAAAGAACTTCAAAACTAAGCCTTCTGTCTACAGAAGAGCTACAGTTTTCTTCTCTAGATGAGCTTATTCAACCAAATTTCTGCATCTTTTAAAATGTATCTTATCCACAATTTTATTTGGATTCAGATATTAATGGGGCATTGCAAGGTTTGCTTGGATCGTTTTCTTCTCATAAAACCTGAAGCCTACATGCACATAATTTTCTCAAGACTTACTTAATGGTATTCTCTGGCAGTAGATCTCAGTCTAACTTGCTTACATGAAACAAACAAATTGCTTTTTAATTAAAAACAGTTTGTGTTTGTTTATCAGCTCATGAGAGTGAACCATGATGTGAGCTGTGACTACACAGGAAGTGTTAATTGCACAAGTGGATCTCTTATATGCTCTTAGAACCTTGGAATTGTGACTATTATGTATATACCATTTTATCAGTGTGTGTTTAGGACTATGATGTTTTGTTATGTCTTCCCTTTATAGAATAGGAATGACACAACACCAGAGCAATTAACTCATTGGAAATAGGGGTTGCTTGTAAGTTCAAATGTTTGTAATTCTGGCCATTTGGCCTCCTCTAGTGCAATAGGAGTTACAGCTCTTCTAGCACCTCTTGACCTGTTCCAACTCTTATGTTTAGAAAAGACTACGCTACCCTGTTATATCCCCACATCCATCAGTCTATGTAATCTTCAGCCTCTTTAACAAGTTTCTAATGTACAGCTGGTTGAGGAGTACCAGGGTAATATGTGTATATATCTTTAGGAAGCCTGCAGCTGTTAGTTTTCCTTTCCTTCTCTTTGTGTAGGCTAGTCTGTATTGTTTTTAATCTTAAATAGCTTTTTTTGGATCAGACCACACTGGTGAGCAGCCTTGCCGTTTTGAGTAAGTTAGTGGGGAAAGCTTCTGCATACCTCTGCTACTATATACCACTTCCCTTTCCCCCAACAAGACTGACCATTTCTTACCTTGCATTCCAGAGCAGCTTGGCTCACGGTGTTCTTAGAGCTGTAGAATGCTGTTATACTCCATAGCCGCTCCAGCTTACCCCAATAGCTGGGGTCTCCAGTGTGGAGCTCACAGTCACAAGCATCAGTGTGCCCATCCACATCTCTCCTGGAGCCCACCAGGCTCCCTTCCTCTTCTGAATTTTCTTTTCTTTTTTTAATCATTTTTTTTTTAAATTAAACATTTTTTAAAGCTGCAAAAATAGCATGTTGCAAAGTGAAGTGTCAGCCTCCAGCGCCATCTTTATTTCTAAGAATGGCTCTGGGCCCACATCTCTGAGCATTAACCGCTTGCTTTCTGTGAAATTATTGTTGGAGCAGAAAAAAATGTGGGTTCAAAAGCGTGGCTTTGTTTTGGAGATAAGATCCCACCTCTGTTTTGTTTATTATTTTTTGGGGGGGCAAGTTATGTTTCTTTTAGTCTCACTGGTTTGCCTTCTGGGAAATGGGTATTTTGTGACCAGCCACACCCACAATGGCAGCCATTTTGTGAATGTGCCTGCCCTACAGATTTGCTATGGTCTTCCCACCTTATATCTTCCCTAATCTGCTGCAGAGCTGAGCAGGAGTGAATCCTTCCCTCTGTAGATAATAGGTGGGGCAGGAACACAGACAAACTGCAAAGTAATGTTGATTGGGAAAAATTGCTCCAGCACTAGAATTAAGCCATCCTAAAAGCAACCCAATCAAAAGTTCACTGTAAACCTGCATTCATAGTTAGAGAAGGTGTAATGGGAAATAGTGATTGGCTGTCTGGTTCACATGTAATCATAAAATTATAATTTCTGAGAGTGGGGTGGGGTACCTGTGTGGGGTTTTTTCTGTGTGGGGTTTCCCCCCCCTTTTTTCTTTATCTTATGCTGGAAATGAAGAATTATGCATAAGCATGCTTGCCATGGCTAAAGCAAAGAAGAAAAAGTATTTAAGCAATGCTTACGGTTGATATAGATACTCCATAATTTAAATATACAAAGGAATCATTGTAACCTTTACAGCCTTTCATGAAATCTTCCTTTTGCGTGTTGCCTTGTGGTGGCCTAAGGTGGAGTGAAAGTCAATCTGATAATCAATATAAGGTTGTAGAAGGAGCATTACTGCATGTCTTCCAGCAAATGACAAGCCCTTCCATCTTATGGCTTCATCCTGAGCCAGTAACTGTTAAGGCTATTTGAAATCCCATTTTACAACAAAATATGTGGATTGCGTGTGTGTGTGTGTGTGTGTGTGTGTGTGTGTGTGTATATGCTTTTTCTGCACAAACTGTGAAATCAATATACCCTTTTAAATGCTGGAGGGACATCATTGTAAACAAGTTATTGATGTGCTAAAGTCATTTACACCTGACACTGCAGATAGATTGTGACATTATTAATTTAACTGGCAGTGGATATAGTAAGATAACTGCCATGTAAGCCAACAGTCCGCCATCTGTAAAGTTCTTCTGCATATTTTGTGGCGCTAGCTCTGTGGTATTTTGACAGCACCAAATCACTTTTAATCTGTCAATTTTGAAGGTTGTCTTCTGAAAGTTCAAGTGAAGGAGAATGTCTGGTTGACTCATGTTAACTGCTAGATGATTTCACTAGGTCACACTTGCAAACTGTTCCATTCTTGGGGAGGAAAAAAAAAATAGGACTTGGGTTGTTTAACAGGATGATTGCAAGATGCTGCAAAAATAGAAATGTATTGTGGCACAGTGAAAACTAGGCTCCTAATACACTTCGTGGAGCAGTGTTTTGCAATAAAAGCAAAGATGTTTTTCCTCTGCAATAACTTCTCATACACATAAAGATGTGTAAAGAAAAAAAAAAGCCAAAACTGCTGACTCTTTTGCTTTTGTGTGTGTGTGTTTGTGTGTATAAAATGTATGGCATGGTTATGAAAGTTTATGGTGGGTAGAAATGTTTGAAAAGAACAGCCACAATTCTTTCAAAAGACAAACCTTCAATACCGATTGATAAGGGAGGGAGGGGAATCTTATTTATTTATTATTTTTATATCCTGGCATGTTTTTTTTTGCAAGGAACCCAAGGTGGCTAACATAGTCCTCCTCCTCCACTCTGTTTTATCCCCACAACATCCCTGTGAGGTAGGTTAGGCTGAGAGTCAGTGACTGGCCCAAAGTCACCCAGGGAGCTTCATGGCTGAGTGGGGACTAGAACCTGGATCTCCCAAGTCCCAGTCCAACACTCTCACAACTACGCCACACTGGCTCTCCATCTTAAAAATCTTTTTAAAATCTCTTGCATTATGAGCATGCACGTACTTAGGGCAGTATCCAAGACTGCCTGCGCGCTAGTAGAACCCACTGCTAGCACAACAGGAAGCTAGTGGTGGATCCTGCAGCAATCTGGACACAAGCAAAATGCTCATTTTCAAAATGGAATAGGTAGCAGAGCTTGCAGAGGGAAGTGCCATTGAACAGCCCTCATCCGGAGGAAATGATGTTTCTGCTTGTTTACGGAATTACTGTGGGAAGCGCTAGTTCCTGTTGTGCAAGTGAAAAGTCCCGTGAGCTCAATGAAACCAGCGAGAGCGGCAGTATTTGATACTGCTCAGTGTCCTCAAAGGTCAGAAATAAACATTTCTTTCAAAGTGGATAGTGCTTAAAAGCTGTGTTTTCATGATTACTGAGAGGCTCTGCCATGATGGCCTTCATGTGTTACTTTTGCAAGCATCATCCTAGCACCATGTCTAATATGTTGTATTGTTCTGGAAGGCTGCACAGAGCAACTAGGACTGATCCTGATGGTAAGGTGCAAGCTACTAGCATGTGATGCACTTAGAGTTCATTACTCATGTGTCCTCTACACCAGGGGTCCCCAACCCCCGGCTGCGGACTGGTACAGGTCCGTGGCCTGTTAGGAACTGGGCCGGGCCACCCGGCTGCCACGCCAACCAGGACGTGCCGCGAGCAGCACACCTGGCTCTCGGGGTGCTCGCAAGATCCAGCGAGCACACATACTCCGCCGCCGCTCGTCCCTCTGCTCGCCTCTCAGTGAGCATTTTTGGAAAACTGGAACTGACGCAACGGGAGACCCGTCCCGTCACTTCCTGGTTCTCTGGCGCTGCTCTTTTTACGTAAATACCATAGTAAAGTACCTTAAAATGGCCGTGAATAGCAAATCACGGCCGTTTTAAGGTACTTTACCATGGTATTTACGTAAAAAGTACAGCGCCGGAGAACCAGGAAGTGATGCACCGGGGACCTCGTAGGTCCTTTCCCCGGCGTGTTTGGGTTGAGCGGCAGCAGGTAAGTCACTGAGAGTCTCAGGGGGGGCGAGCGGGGTGAGTTTGACTCACTTCAGTCCCCTCGAGACTCTCGGATACATAAAATCATAGAAAAGTAGAGTTGGAAGGGGCCTACCAGGCCATCGAGTTCAACCCCCTGCTCAATGCAGGAATCCAGGTCAAAGCATCCCTGACAGATGGCTGTCCAGCCGCACCTTGAATGTCTCCAGAGTGGGAGAGCTCACCACCTCCTTAGGTAGTTGGTTCCATTGTCTTATTGCTCTGACAGTCAGGAAAATTTTCCTGATGTTTAGGTGGAATCTGGGTTCCTGTAACTTGAGCCCATTATTCCGTGTCCTGCAAACTGGGATGATCGAGAAGAGATTCTGGCCCTCCTCTGTGTGACAACCCTTCAAGTACTGGAAGAGTGCAATCATATCTCCCCTCAGTCTCCTCTTCTGAAGGCTAAACCTGCCCAGTCCTTTCAGTCTCTCCTCATAGGGCCTTGTTTCCGGTCCCTTTATCATCCTTGTTGCCCTCCTCTGAACCCTCTCCAGTTTGTCTACGTCCTTCTTAAAGTGTGGTGCCCAGAACTGGACGCAGTACTCAAGATGAGGCCTAACCAGTGCTGAGTAAAGGGGAATTATCACTTCACGCGATTTGGAAGCTATACTTCTATTAATGCAGCCCAAAATAGCATTTGCCTTCTTTGCAGCCACATCGCATTGCTGGCTCATATTCAGTTTGTGATCTACCAATTCCCAGATTCCAACATCCCCACGGTCGCACAGCAGGAGGTGAGCGGTGGGTGACACCCCCCAGGTCCGTGGAAAAATTGTCTCCCATGGAACCGGTCCCTGGTGCCAAAAAGGTTGGGGACCGCTGCTCTACACTTACACTGAGTTAATGGGAGTGGCCCTTCTCCAAGTATGTCAAGCATAGGAATTCCAGATGTAGGCAGATGCCTTCCTAACAACCAAGTCACTACTCTAGTCAGGCAACCCATTAGGTAATCTAATCTAAAGCCCTGGTGGGAAATATCCTCCAAGCCTGAAGTATCCCCCCTCCAGATACACTATTATGTTAAAGTACTTCTAGGTTATCCCACATGATCCCTTTTGTTCTAGGAATCACCACCTCAGAAGCATGGCTTTGTGATGCTTAATCAGCCAGCCCAGGCTTTATTTACTCTGGAGGCCAAGCTATTGAATCTTCTGTTTGATCCTATCCAGAGTGCCTCCTCCTGCATGTTCTTTGTAGAAATTTAGAACTACCCTTGAGGCCAAATCCTCCTTGAGAAGTTGATTGCAGAATCCAATGTACATAGATGTTCTGCTGTATTGACCAGTGGTTCTCCTGGGGTTCACCTAGCACACTGTTCATTCCTTGTGATCCACTTGTAGCACTGTCCTTCTCTCTGGAGCACAACCCACATTTCCAGTGCAAGAGCTTTCCTCTTTTGCTAGCAGTGCTGCCTTGTCCCAGATAGAGCTTCCCTCCCAATGCTTCATTGTGGCAAGCCAGAGGTTCTGCATTCTGCTTTAAGTTTAAGCTTTGTTGATATACTCGACCAAATTTCACCGGTGTATCCAGCATAGCATACAAATCTACTGTGTGCACCATGCCTTTGCCCAAGATCCTTGTATTTTTGTGTCCATTCAGTACACCAGTGCATGTACCGATGCATGTTAGGGTACACATGTGTGGCCGAGGACACATGTTAACAATTTGTCCTTGCCTTCTGTGCTCAGTTTTAGAAATGTGAGATGCAGTTTTCAAGAGTGCCTGCAAATTGTGACTGCTGACGTGAAAGCTCTTCTACTTCCAGATGTGATGTGAGGGGCCTCGTGTTGCTTACTTAGTGGTCAGAGAAAAGGTGCTCCGTGCACATATTCATTCTTTTGATCATTGTTTCACATAAGCATTATCGCAGGTGTAATGTCTAGAAAGATGAGATTTGTATAGTGCAAGGTGGGACATGGTGGGGCGCAGTGAGTTTCTGTGCATTCTTCACACAGCGCCTCTTCGACTCCTTCCAGCCTATAGCATTATTTTACTTTTCAGTAATTGAAAACCAAGCCTGCTTCTCTCTGCATAACCCCATTCTGTTCCACAGACATGCTAGATTGTGGCACAGTGTCGGGAATTGGCTTGTGTTATGTACTAGTGAAAGGCCTGTAAATGTCACAGATGGAAAGAAAGGCTGGGGTGAAAGGAGAGCCAGTGTGGCGTAGTGGTGAGGGTGTTGGACTGGGACTCGGGAGATCCGGCTTCTAGTCCCCTCTTGGCCATGAAACTCACTGGGTGACTTTGGGCCAGTCACTGCCTCTCAGCCTAACCTACCTCACAGGGTTGTTGTGAGGATCAAATGGAGAGGAGGAGAAGGCTGCCTTGGAATCCTTTCAGGAAAAAAAGGCGGGGTATAAATATAATAAATAAATAAATAAATAAATAGGGCTCCAGTTCTTTGCCCCAAACCATTTGTATCCCTCCCCTTTTATAAGTGTTCTCCTTGCTCCCTTTCTCTCTCCCCCCCACCATAACAATCCTCTTGAAAGGTTTGAGATGTGGAATGGGGAAATTGGGGAACATCAGGTGGGGCAGCTTGTATGAGCAGGAGCTCCTCTGAACCTCAGAAAAAGCTTTGGTGGTGGTACAGGGCACTGTACTGGGAAGGGAATTCCCCTTCTGCAGCTGTCCTTGCACTTGTGCTGAATTGTATGCAACCTAATATATTTACTCATTGTTTGCAAAAGTACTTTCAATGAGTCTGTGCATGTTAATTTTTTTTTAAATGTAAAAACTGAGTATACATTGAAGGAGGTGATAGGCTTACATTTTTAGGGCAAACATTGATTGAGATTTTGATCTGGCTTGAGGTCAATGAAAGTTTTCCCAATTAAGTCTGGTTCAATTCCTCCAGTGTTACCAGTGTATCCTTGCTGTGCCGTTTTGTTCAGGGAAGGCCAGAAACCCTTTTCACTTGATCTCCTCTAAGTCAGACACTTTTCTTTAGGGATAAATATCATAAAAGTCATAGAAAGAGGGTTATTATAGTTACCCCTGTATAAAAGTTGAAGGACAGGGGTCCCCAAACTGTTTGGGCCCATGGGCAAATTTGAAATTTTGAGAGAGTGTCATAGACAACATCACAAAATGGCTAGCACAGGGTGCATGGCAAGCTGAAAAATGGCTGGCCACACCACCGAAGGCAATCAGAAAATTCACTGCAGCAACCAAAACACATTTCACAAAAATGCAAAGTGCTGAGGCTACAAAACACACATCTCATGCAACCCCCTCCCAACACACACAGGCAACAATCCTCCACAGTCACACAGGCAAAACAAACATATAGTCACATATCCCAGAAAAACACCGCATAAATACTCCACAAAATTAAAACAAAAACTGCAACCCTTCTACCACATACAAGATCCCCAACAACAAACAAACAAACAAACAAAAACAAAAAAACATGAACACATGCGCAGGCAAAAAGCAACCATCCATACACACCCAAAAGCAACCATCAATTCCCACCCACCCCCAAAATACCCCAGCTAAATAATTCTCCCTCCCCCGTCTGAGTTTTTAAAGGCAGTTTTAGCAAGCTGCTGGGCTCAGTAGAAAACAAAGCACTGGTCTGCAGCCACCCCATGCTCTTCCTTTCCTAAGAATGCCTCTGGGCCTGTGTGTGGTCCAGAGGCATTCTGGGAAGAGGAAAGGAAAAAGGTGAGGTGGCTGAAGCCAATGCTTTGCTTTTCAGCCTGGCTACTCAAGGTAAAATATAATCAGGAGGTGAAGGGGACCTGGGTGTGTGTGTGTCCATGGTGTTACAGCAGCTGCCCTCTCGCCGGATCGTCACCTTGAAGTGGTGAGTGGGCTTGCGTGTTCTGATGAACCCTGTGAGCAATGCCGTCGGGAGCTATATACTCCCGGTAGGGTCACCCATGGCGGTAAGGTCCGGGGAGAGGAACCAGACAAAGAACGATCAAAACAAAAAGTCCTCAACGGCAGAACAGGTGGAAGATAATTTAAACCTAAATTACAACGGCTGTGAAGGCGGATGAAGGCTGCAGCAGAGAATGGTTTTCCAATCGTCAGGGTAACCGTGCCATTGGATCATTGCCGTCCTCTGTCAAGTTTGTGTGGTGATTCGTTGTGCACCGATCTCCCCACAGAAAACAGCTTCACGCACAGGCGTCTTCCAACCCAACCCAACCAACCAACCAACCAACCAACCAAAAAAGTCCCATGGTGACTGGCGAATTGCAACGGTGGGGCAGGACTGTGAATCTGGAAGCCCCTAGTCACTGGACCAGCACATGGGCGGTGGATGCAGACTCAGTCGCCCTGTTCAAGGAACGAGGTAGTCGAGCAGCTCGGCAGCTGTATCCATGACTGAGCAGCCCTATTTAGGATCCACTCTGCTCACCCCGTATGGGGAGGGGGCTAGAAAAGGTGCCCTAAACATAGTCTACCTCTTTCTCCCCTGACTGGATTACCGCGTCCAGTGGGGTCACCATTTTAGCGGTCGAAAAAGACATTTGAATTTTGGAACATGGAATATACGGACACTGCTGGATAACATAGATAGTGAACGTCCTGGGCGTAGGACTGCTATTATTGCAAGGGAGCTGAGACGGTTTAAAATTGACATAGC
Source organism: Shinisaurus crocodilurus (assembly GCA_021292165.1). Classification (NCBI taxonomy): domain Eukaryota; kingdom Metazoa; phylum Chordata; class Lepidosauria; order Squamata; family Shinisauridae; genus Shinisaurus; species Shinisaurus crocodilurus. The sequence goes on from CM037877.1 coordinate 47,405,377, forward strand.
AGCACTTCAAGAAACTCGAAGGGCAGGAGAGGGACAGTTGAAGGAAGAAAAAGGAGGCTATACCTTCTTCTGGAAAGGACTACCTGAGCAGGACCGACAAATACATGGAGTAGGTTTTGCCATCAAAAATGAGCTAGTGAACTCTTTGCCAGAAGTTCCTACTGGCATTAACGAACGCCTGATAACTCTTCGATTAAAGCTCGCCAATAACCAGCAGGTAAATATTTTGAGCGCTTATGCGCCAACATTAGATGCTGATGAAGACATCAAGGAAAACTTTTATACCCAGTTGGACACTCTCCTGTCAGAGATACCTAAGGAGGATAAAATTATCCTCCTGGGCGATTTTAACGCAAGAGTCGGGCGTGACTTTGATTTATGCCCAGAAACTATTGGAAAAGACGGAGTTGGTAATAGCAACCCGAACGGAATCTTACTTTTGTCTATATGTGCAGAGCATAATCTCACTATCACAAACACGCTCTTTCGACAAAAGAATAAGTTTAAAACATCATGGCAGCACCCACGGTCAAAGCACTGGCATCTTCTGGATTATGTAATTGTTCATGTTAGAGATCGCCGCGATGTACTTCTTACTAGGGCCATGGTGAGTGCCGACGACTGCTGGACAGACCACCGACTAATCCAGTCTACTATGGTTATCAACATTGCTCCCCAATGTAGGCTTCAAGGAAGGAAACCAAGGCGTAAAATGAACATCCACGCCCTTCAAGATGCTATTAAGCAAACTCGTCTTCAATCACTTCTTAAGGAACATCTACCTACGGAACCTCCTGACAACATTGAGGACCATTGGTCTAAGCTGAAAACCTCCATTACTGCAGCTTGTGAACAAACTATTGGATACAAAACTAAGAAACATCAGGATTGGTTTGATGAAAATGATAATGAGATTAAATATATAATTGACCAAAAAAGGAAAGCCTTCCAAATATGGCAAAATGATATTAACTGCGCTGCCAAGAAAAAAATCTACGCTAGTGCAAAGGCTGAGGTCCAAAGAAGAACAAGAGAACTTAAGAACGCCTGGTGGAAAAAGAAAGCTGAAGAAATTCAACAACTTGCAGAATCTCATGATGCACGGGGCTTTTTTAAGGCCACAGGGGCCATTTATGGACCAAAAACCTCTATGGTACAAACTCTTTACAATCAAAAGATGGCACCAAACTCTTAAAAGACAAAGAGTCTATTGCACTGCATTGGAAAGAGCATTATTATGACCTTTTAAATCGTAAATCTAAGGTGGATAATGAGATTTTTCCGCAAATCCCGCAAAAACAAATTAGAGAGGAACTTGCAATACTCCCCACTTTGGATGAAGTAAAAAAAAAAAGCCATTAATCAAATGAAGATAACAAAACTAGTGGACCAGATGGGATTCCTGCTGAAATCTTTAAAGAAGGGGCCCCCGAACTTGTACAACATCTTCATAAACTCATCGAAAAAATCTGGATAAGAGAAGAGATCCCAGAAGACTTCAGGGATGCCATAATTATCACCCTCTTTAAGAAAGGTGATAGAACAGACTGTGGAAACTATCGGGGCATTTTTCTCTTAGCTACCGCAGGTAAAATATTTGCCAGGATTCTCGCAAACCGTCTTCTATCTATTTCAGAAGAGATCCTCCCTGAAACTCAATATGGTTTCCGCCCCTCTAGAGGGACAGTAGACATGATTTTTACTGCACGTCAGCTCCAAGAAAAATGCCGGGAGCAAAATCAACCCCTTTATATGGCATTTATTGATCTTGCTAAGGCCTTTGGTACTGTAGACCGAACAGCTCTCTGGACTATCCTTATGAAAATTGGATGCCCCAATAAATTTGTGATAATCTTGCGACTTCTCCATGACAACATGACGGCTACGGTCTTGGACAACAACGGCTCTCATGGTGCTCCATTTAAAGTGGGATCAGGTGTTAAACAGGGATGTGTTATTGCCCCAACATTATTTGCTATTTTCATCGCCATGATTTTACATCTTGTCGAGGGGAAACTTCCCACTGGTGTGGGAATTATATATCAAACAGATGGAAAGCTTTTTAATCTCAGCAGGCTGAAAGCAAAAAGTAAGGTAATTACAACCTCCGTTGTGGAACTTCAGTATGCTGATGATAATGTGGTCTCCGCACATTCAGAGGATGATCTCCAAACTATCCTAAATGCTTTTGCAGAAGCATACGGAAAACTTGGTCTCTCACTTAACATCAAAAAAACCAAAGTGCTTCATCAGCAAGTGCAAGCTAACCCTTTGGTGATGCCATCTATCCAGCTTGGCGGGACAATACTGGAAAATGTCGATCATTTTCTCTATCTTGGCAGCTATCTTTCTGTTACAGCTAACATCGACAGTGAAATCCAGCATCGTCCGAGCTCCGCAAGTGCCGCGTTTTCTCGAATGAAACATAGAGTGTTCGAGGATCGGGATTATTTGTAAGAAGACCAAAACACTGGTTTATGAAGCCATTGTATTACCAACTTTATTGTATGCCTGCGAAACGTGGACTATCTATAAACGTCACCTCCAACTCCTTGAAAGATTTCATCAATGTTGCCTCCGGAAAATCCTGCAAATTACTTGGGAAGATAGGCGAACAAATGTCAGTGTACTGGAAGAAGCAAAGACTACTAGCATTGAAAAAATGATCCTTCAACGCCAACTTCAGTGGACCGGTCATGTTGTTCGAATGCCTGACTGCCGTCTCCCAAAGCAGTTACTTTATTCCCAACTCAAGGATGGAAAGCGGAATATCGGTGGTCAATATAAGAGGTTTAAAGATGTTCTTAAGGCTAATCTAAAAAAATGCAATATAAACATCAAAAACTGGGAAGCTCTGGCCCATGAACGATCTAACTGGAGGTTGGCCTTTCACAAAGGTTCTATGGACTTTGAAGAAGCTCGAGTGCAAGGTGAAAGGGAGAAACGTGCTAAGCGAAAAGCACGTCAAATGAATCCTTTACAAGACCATCTTCCATCTGGTAACCTGTGTCCTCACTGTGGGAAGCTGTGTGGATCTAGAATTGGCCTCCACAGTCACTTACGGACCCATTGCTAGAGTTCTACACAATTTTCTTTAGAATTTTCCTCTTTTAAAATCTCCTTTTTGTAAATGTTCTTTCTTTTTTTTATCCTGGAAGACAATCTTACTCGGTCACGAGTGATCGCCTGACTGACTGACAGCAGCTGCAGCACTGCATTGGAGAACCCAGTTCTAGGAGAACCCATGTTTTAAAATGATAAATATTCACATGCTCCATAGTGTGGGAAGAGCTAGTGTGAAATTTTTGTATTTTTTCTCTCTCAAACGAATATATAAGAACATAAGAAGAGCCATGCTGGATTAGACTAAGGGTACATATAGTCTAGTATTGTGTTTATATAGTGGCCCACCAGCTGCCCGTGGGAAACCCACAATCAGGACAGGGGTGCAACAGAACCCTCCCACCCATGTTCCCTGGCAACTGGAGTACATAGGCATACTGCCTCTGATACGGGAGGTAGCATACAACCATCAGGACTAGTAGCCATTGATAGCCTTATCCTCCATGAATATGTCCAATCCCCTTTTTAAAGCCATCCAAATTGGTGGCCATCACTACATATTGTGTAAGTGAATTCCATAGTTGTCATGACATTTTTGTACACAGTAAGATGTTGCTGTTTAGTTATCTACATGGCACCATCAGTGTACCTGGGCACTTTACAGAATTAAGTAAGGGGAGGGGGAAGAGGGGGGGGAAGAGCTATGTCCATGTTCTGAGAAATTTACAGTCTAAATCTGGATGCTGGGGAAGACAAGGCAGGGAAGGTAGAGAGACAAGGGATAATGGGATGAATATAAAATAGTAAGATAATACCTTTATCAGGACCAACCAAGCAGTCACAAAAAATGGTGCAAGCTCTCAAACATCTTGAATTTCTGTTTGCATCTTTGTGACCTTTTAGTTGGCCCAAATGAAGTATTCCCCTGCTTTTACTTTTGGATTTGCCCTCTTGGTTGACCGAAGGAGCATAAATATAAATAAATGCAGGTATACAAATCAAGGCTTCATTTCATTTAGCAATGAAGATGAAAGGGGATCCCTTCCTATCTTCTACAATTAATGCAGGAAGCATCTTCGTATCCTTTAGGCAAAGTAAAAAACCAACTTTGATTCTGAGTCCTAATTCCTTTCTCCTATTTATTTCTTCTGTCCTGCTGCTTACCAGCTGCAAACTTTGCTCTACCCTAAAGGCAAGTGGGCAAGGAAACATCTCCTTCCTGAACTAATGTCAGGGTATCTCCTTGGATTAATTGGCAAATTAATGGTGCATTCACGCACTGTGTGGTTTTCCCAGGAGACAGATCTTCAAATCAGCAACTTTTGAAAGTTTTTCTTTGTGTGTGTGTGTGTGTGTGTCAGAGGATGAAGCTATCATGTTTAACTATTTTGCGGGATGAATCATATAGCAGTCCGGAGGTCAGATTTTTATATCTCCTTTGCAGAGCAAGGTTTCTTTAGGCATATATTTAATAAATGAAAAATTGATTAAAAATAAGTGGATCCTCCAACAAAATGCTGCAGCATGAAGCAGGGGTCTGGTCAGATAACTCTGTTCCACTTTCCAGGATACTCCATTCCACCCCCTCCCCTTTTCCATCATTTCTCTCTCAGTAGTCAGTCTGTATTCTGTATCCACAGAATATGTTCAGTCTTCATCAGGACTCCTAAGTCCCCCCACCCGCCCTTAGGGATTTTTTAAAACAAACAAGGGTTTTCTTGTACTTCTTCAAACCATGGGTTTCCCCCAAGCCTGCTGATACTTCCCTCTTCTCTGAATGGATGGTGCCATTTTGGCTACCTAAGGACTGGCACTCGGAGAATTGAGTTTGCTAATAGTACAGGATATATCATAAGATTCTTCATTAATTTTTAAAAAGGTGTACATATAGTCACATAGTTACTCTTCTGAGGAACTTCATGCCATTCTTTGAATGAGGTGCTGAAATGTGTTTAGAATAGTGTTTGTCTAATTAAATAAGTAGTCATCACTTTAATGAAAATCAATGAAAATTAATTTCATGGGGCACAATCCACTAGGATGTTCTCCTGTTTAGGTCCTATTGATGTGATTGGGAGCTGTGGAACATCGGAATATAGGAAACTGCCTTACACTCAGGAACGGTGCAGGGCTGTTTGGCACCCTAGGCCAAATTATATTTAGCGCCCCCCCTCGTGCCATGGGGGGGCTCCGGAGCAAAGTAACCCTGCTCTGCAACCCCCCCCCACGCCGCCGCCGCCGCCACCACCACCTACCTTCCCCCCGCCCCTGCTGCTGGCTGCTGCTGCTGCCGCCGCCGCCTCCTCCGACGCGATGGGACCCCCGCGCTTTACGACGGGTAGGTAGGTGGTTGGCGGGCGGGCGCGCGGGTGCACGCGCACGGGGGGAGGTGCGGCAGCGGCGGCAGCGGCGGCAGCGGCGGCAGCGGCCGGCAAGCAGGCGGGGAGGCGCGGCGGAGGCAGCAGGCAGGGCAGGAGCGCGCCGGAGGCGAGGAAGGGGCGCAGAAACTCTGCGCCCTCTTCCGCCACGCGCCCTAGGCAGCCGCCTGGGTCTGCCTAGCGGTAGCGCCGGCCCTGCTTACACTGACTCAGAACATTGGTCCACCTAGCTCAGTATTTATTTATTTATTGCATTTATACCCTGCTCTTCATCCAGAAAAGGCTCCCAGAGTGGCTTACAAAGATTAATAATAAGACAGCCCCTGCCCTCAGGCTTACAATCTAAAAGACATGACACAAAAGGAAAAGGAATTGGGAGTGAGGAGGAAGAATGCAAAACTATTCTCTACTCTTTACCGACTGGCAGCATCTCTCCAGGGTTTCAAGTGAGAGACTTCCCCATCCCTACCTGGAGATGCCAGGCTTGAACCTGGGACTTCTTTTATGCAAAACATGTGCTCTACCACTGAGCTACAGCCCTTCCCCTCAAAAGGAGAGGAGAACCTGAAAGCTTCCATTTCATCCTTCTAGCCAGGGTAGGTCTCAAAGCCATGCCATTGGCATTATTAGCACTATACTCTGACTACCTGATCCAGACAGCTGACAGAAAATGAAATGTGCAGGAACATGGCTGTCAGTTCGTGGGACAAAAATTCCAGTTGCTTCTGCACAGCCATGCCCTCTTACAGATCCTATTCATTTCAATAAGGCTAGCAGAGGAGAATTCTCCTAGAATTATGAGCATGGGTTGTCAAATCTATGGAACTATGATGAAAAAGGGGCAAGTAGGGATCAATCCCTGGGCCAAATTTGATGACTCCCTCCAGTTTTCAGCTGAGTGGCAGAAAAAGGTGGGTGGGTGCTGATAATTGTGCATGTAGTAATGGAACCTGGAGCACACAACTTAGGGGATAGGAGGAGAGTGTCCATCCCACTTCCTGGAGCCAGCCCAAGACACTTTGCTGACGGGTTAAGACAAGATGGTGGTCCCCATCCCATTCCATGTCAAGAAGCTGACTGGAGTGGCAGTTGAATCTTACTTCATCACTGGCAATGGGATAGTGTCCTCCGCCACATCTGAAGCAGCAGGCTAGTTCAGGAGGGCAGGACAGGTTGTGTGGCATACACAGCTCTGTCTGCCAACAGAGGGGAACAGCTGGGAGGCTGCCACTGCTGGCTGATTCCTGAGACAACCACCTCCCTCTGTCCACTCTGTAGGACTAGCCCTGCCACCTTTCTTTCTCAAAGTGGCCTATTGACAAACCTGGTTGCTGATCGGGGCTGTATAGATTTGCTACACCCCTACAATACTCACTACAACACTGCAATGTTTACTGTGTATTACATGTAGGAGGATTATGCTCTATGTCCTTTCTTTTCTGATGCTATAGATTTTAACTGGCACATTTTGCAGTCTACCAATTCATTAATGTACTCTTTTTTTTTTTTTGCATATCCAGCTGTTAAATTTTTGGGGGGTTGTTTTGCTATTTTAATGTTGCCAATTGACAAGGAGTAGGCATCAAAATAAAACATGTGAATTGGTTAAAATGTGCTACTTATATAGATGAAGAACATCTTTAATAAGCTCAAGCACTCCTGCTGAGTTCCAACCATTGGAACATGACTATGCTAGGCCAAATTTCATCTTCCATTACTTTTCAATTAAATATCTATTATGTAATTACATAATGCGGAATGATCTGTTGAAATTGTGCATCCGATTTTGTTGTTGTTGCAGAAATTCCTGAAATCTGTTGTACTCTTAGAATCTAAGGTGCTATTGATGTTGCGTGATTTCACCTTGATCTATCTTTTAATAGTGACGCTGTGCCTTTATAAAAATACAATCCAGATAGTGCAGCCAAAGTGCTGTTGTTAGTTACAAGATGCTTTGGGAATTGGGGAGGCTTTCTCCCCCTCCCTTTGTAACTTCCAAAGTGTGCTTCAAATCTAGGGTTATAACTATTGTTGTGCCAAATATTTCAATTCTTCTGTTTTCAGCAGTTTGTGGGGTGGATGGGTGTGAAGTGAAAACTCTGGTGAAAAAGACTGGGAAGGTGAGAATTAATAATTTTCTCTTTGGGCAGCGGGATAGGATTTCCACCTACCTTTTTAAGTGTAGGTGGTGACTGAGGGATCATCTTCTTTTCTTCCCCCCCCCTACTTTAAAAATGCCCCCCCTGCACTTCCAGCAGAATGAGACTCTTTACAGAGAGGCTTCTTCAGCCTGGCAGCTCTTCCTGAACTCTCATGAACTAATGTACTCTCTCACAGGTGTTCAGGAAGAGCTACTGGGCTGCGGAAGTCTCTGTGCCAAGAGTCCCATGCTGCTGCAAGTAAGAATAAACAGGACTATTAGAGATTCAGAAAAACCCTATTCTTGCTTACCAAGAAAAGGTTGTTGATCGTGGGCAGCAAGCTGCGCGGAGGTCCAGGGCTTCGGTCTGACCTCAGGATCCAGCCCTGGGCAGCTCCTGGTGAAACTAGCTGAATTCGCCTAGCCGCTGAGCTACGTGGCTGTTGAGGAATCAGGGGCATTCCAAGTAAACCTTGTGTGTACTGTTGCTACGACTCGTTCTATACCCATGTCAATTACAGGCGTGTGCTCTGTGTGCTGCTTAGCTTTTGTGTATGTTTTGATATGCTCAATTAAACTCTGTTTGCCTATAAACAGTGTAGTGGCTTCCATTCATAAAACTGCTTCTTTCACTGTCCTAGCATTAGAATTGGCTGTGGCTTTTGCCTAGGTGCCGCGGACCGCGCATAAAGGGCTAACCTTGCTCTGGTTAACCCCTTGGTACCCGAACCCACGCAAAGGACCGGCTTTGGTCCTTTTCACAGAATATTTTGACGGGTCAGCAAATTGTGACTGGTTGGACTTCGTAGCCAGCCATTATTTCTTCTAGCCAGCTGTAAAGTCCAGTCCTGCCACAGTTTGTCTCCCAGCAAGTGTAGCAATCAAAAATGAACATTGTAGCACTTTGGAAAACCCACCTTGCAAGTGTGGGAAAAAAGAGGGTGGGGTGTAGTAGGACCCTTAGCAGCAGAATCTTTGGGGGGGGGTTGGGGGTGCTCATAGGCTGCCCTCATTTTTCCAAGTGTAGATAACCCAGAGGCACATGAGGTCCCCCCCCACAAACCCAAGGATCATGGAGAAAAGAGTGTTTTGGGGGGCACCCCCTCAATTGCCCCCCCCCTCTCTAGCAGGATCTCTGGGGTGTTAGATATGATTGCATGTCCCAACTTTCCCCTCGGTTTTGCCATTGACCCAGAGTTGCTAGCACTTCAGGGAGTGGCAAAACATGGGAGGATTCTCAGTGCCAGGGGTACACGAGTTTGGAGACCCCTCCTCTAGTTTCCTGCATTGAGCAGGGGGTTGGACTTGATAGCCTTGTAGGCTCCTTCCAGCTCTATGATCTATGAAATCTATTATGTTACTTTGACACATGTCAAACTGAGCCCTCCTCCTGTCAGTGGAAATCCCCTCCAGTTTTGAAGGTTCCCCTGATGCTAGCAGTGGGGGGACACCTGCAAAACTGTGGGGCACTAGGGACACCTGATCTCCCCCAAAGAAACCAGAGGATCGCACTGCAAAAAGTGGGGAAAGAGCCCCTTTCCACAAACAGCAATCTCCCAGGGCTTTGCAAGGAGCTGACAGGTTCGGACCTGCTAGCTCCTTGCAAAGGAGAGAAATAGTTACCTGCAGCCTGGGATAGGCACTGTACAGGGTGGGTGCCTGCTGGATTTGGCCAACAGGCATCCACCGTGGTCAGTACCTAGCCCAGGGACCCCCTCACGCTAAGCCCCCCATCCCAATTTGTACTAATCAGGCAGGTCATGTTAAAAAATGAGTACAATTATTTGCACACAATATCAGTACAATTTTTTTTAAGGGTGACCAGAGGCAGCCCCTCCAAAGTACTGCCGGGGGGTCCTTGGAGGGACACCTCGTGGGTGCCCCCCTGGGGATAATGAAAGCCAGCTTAATAGCCACTGTTGCGATCTCCCCCCCCCAAAAAAAAGGTTAGAAATAAAAAGTCAAACAGCAGCAAGCCTGAAATTCATGGTGGCAATGAGGAGCAGGGGAAGGCTTTGCCAGCTGCCCTAAAGTGCCACTCGGGCACTTTTGGGGTGGCTGGCAATGGCAGTCGCCTGCTAGCCACTTGGCAAGAGTAGCAATGGATTTTTGTCACTCTTGCCAAGCAGCTTGCTTGTAGTCGGCGTTGACCCATGATGGGTGATGTCATCCAGGTTCGGATAGTAAAACAACACATTGTGGGTCAAACAGCCCCTACTTCAAGCCATGGCTTGTCAGGATGACTTATAACCCCCAAATAAGCCACCTGGACTAACCTATCCTGGGCTCGCACAACATGACAACCCACCATGGCTTGTAAGCCACGGTGGGTTGTCGTGTTGTGCGAACCCAGTCTCATTGTTTAAAGAAGCTCATGTTGAAGCTCTTATCTTGACTAAAAAAAAAAAAAAGCGTTTCGGTACTTGTGTAGTTTTAACCATTTAAATAAAACCATTTAACCATTTAAATAAAATGGTTATTTAATGTAATGTAACCTATGAATGCTTTTAACTTCAGGTTATTTTTGATTGGTGGTCAGGGAAATTGACAAACAAAGGTTGGTGAGGAAAAGTAAGAGAAAATCAGGGAAATAGAAAATGAAATTTTCATGGCAACCCTGGGGTCTCTGGTTGCTTGGGCTAAGGGATATCTGGCAGCTCTGGCTCAGATGTGCTCAGACCTGGAGTTTCCTCTGTTGGCACACTGGTTCTTTGGCCTCAGACTCAGAGCCCATGTCAGTACTGGACTCTGGGTAATGACACCATTCCCCCTCTCCTTGAACCCCCTCCAATGGGTCTGGCTTCTTTGGATAATGATGGTGGAACTGCCTTACCAAGGTCGGGGCATGAATGTCAACAGCAGCCTTCTGTAAATGATCTCCAGGCTGGTAGCCCAGTCAATTAAGTACAGGCAGTCCCCAGGTTACGAACGAGTTCCGTTCTTAAGAATGTCTTTAAGTCGAATTTGTATGTAAGTTGGAACAGCATAGCGTTCTATACATTAAAATCGACATTTACGCAAATTGCGTAAATTAGGCAAATTGTGTAGTATACTACGGTATGTGCTAGGGGTGGCCGAACTCACCGTAACCCGACTCTCTGGGGGCTTGCCGTGCACCCCACCATGCGATCTGTTCCACAGCTTTCCCCAGCCTCTCAAAGTGCTCGGAGATTAATGGCAGTGGAAAGTGATTGCAGATGGTAATATCATTCAGGGCACAACCATCATTACACACGTGCAGTTCTCCACACTTCTTTTTTACAAAGAGCACAGGCTGGGGAGGTCGCAGGATGAATAAAGCCCCACCTGAAATTCTTATCAATGAAGTCCTGGAGGATTGGAAGTTCAGGTTCAGACAAGGAATAGAGCCACCCTGTTGGTATCTTAGCCCCAGGGATCAGATCAATGGCATATTCATATGAACAGTGTTGTGGTGGTAAGCTGTTGGCCTCTATAGGGCTGTTGATGTGCTGGAAATCATTGTACTTCTCTGGGAGTGAAGGGCTTGGTGAAGGGGCTGGTGATGATGTTGTCATTCTGGTAGCAGCAGCCAATGGCAAACAATGTCAATGGGCCTGCCAGAGACTGAAGGGTCATGTAAAGCCAGCCAGGGAATCCATAACACAAGTGGGAGGGAAGTCCTTACTACTTTGAAGACTAACTGTTTCCTATGCTCCTGGGCTCTCACTATTGGGATTGGACAAGCCCTGCTCTGGGCCCTTAGTTTAGTGTCAGAATGTGATTAAGGAGTGGATCGGGATGGCTTAGACCTTGTTCAGTCATGAAAAGTCCCGGGCTTGAGAGCCTAGTTTCTGATCTGATGGCAAGTTTAGGAGGGCTGGTTTGGGCCTACTCAGGATGAGGAATGTCAGAATGTGAGAACATAATTCTGCCCAATTTCACAGAGGGGAGTAGGCTGAGAGAGTTGAACACTCCTGATGAACTCCAAGTTTCAGCCTTGAACAACATGTCTACAGCTAAGAAAGCTGATAGCCTCTCTGTGGGAATCAAGCAGGCAGGGGGTGATTGGGCTACGGAAGGAGGGGTTTCAAACCTGTTTCTTGGGAAGAGAAGTGTGTATAGAAAGCAGAATAGAAGCACCTTTTTTTTTTTTAACATACTTCCAGTTCCAGCTTATGAGTTAGACTCCTCTGTACTTAAGCTGCGTGAGAAGCTGCAGAGCCTTTACTGGGAACATCGATCTTTTCTGCTTGAACCCCTTTCTGCCTGCACTTTCCATCATCTGAGCTGCACTTTCTCACCTGGACTCTCCATCAAATCTGGACCCTTGTCTGTTTAAACCTTGTATCGTTGAGAATTTGCCTGGAACTATCTTAAATCCTGGACTTAGTCTGCCCAGGAGCATGGAACATAGAGGCCCTGCATGGAACCTCTTTGCTGTCTGGCCGTGCTCTCTCTCTGGTTTTTCATTGTTTTATAATTGCTCAAATACTGATTTGCCTGGACTTATCATAAATTATTAACTTGAGACTCGTGTCTGCCCTAGAACTGTAACTGAGAGCTGGAGTAAGAGCTGGTGAGCCTTGTGAAGGAACTGGACTATGCCAGCCCTGCCGGGTAGGCCACAGTCCTAAAGTTTCCCAGACTGCCACCCACTTCCCAAACTGGTGTAGCAGCCCAACCTTTAAACAAAAGAACACACACCAAGTTAAGATGGAGACTTTATTAAAAAGCAAAAATAAAGAATTAGTCAGTGTAGGGTCTCCAATTGTCCAATACAAGTAAAAATGATCCCTTATAAGAAAGGGCTAAAAGAGGGTAAGGGGAAAAGGGCGTGAGGTAGAAGGTTGTGAGGAAAAGGGAATGGGAATAAAAAGGGAATCTAAAAGGATATAAAAACAAACCCCCAAAGTCAGCAAGTACAACATAAGTCAAACCAGGCCTAGCTTTTCCTAGCTATCCTGCAAGATTGGCATACCTGCCCCAGATGGAACTTCCACAGCGTCCAAGCCCAAGAAGAAGAACACTGCACCTTTCTCACTCAACTCCTTTATCCAAAACTAGGGCCCATTTTCCCACCCAGCCTCCACCAATCCTATCTTCCTACCTTCTGAAGGAGGGCCCCCCCCCGACCTTTCCCAGCTGCGGATACTTTCTCATGACTTCATCCCAATTAACACCTGACCTTGCTTCCCTGCTCTGTAGACCATTGCTATCTCCCAGGTGCTACCAACTGCCCTCCCAGTGCATTCCAAAAGAGAGACAGAAAACTGAAGTAAAAATCCTCTAATTAAACAGCAACGGGGGAAGGGGAAACTTAGCATGACTTTCACTGCAAGTCCCATCTTCACAAGCCTGTGTTGAGAATGTTGTCTTTAAAGCCTGAAAGACACTCTAGCCTGGATTTATCATGACCCTTGGTTTTTGGTCTGCCTTGTCACATGTACCATGGAGATTCCAATGTAGAATCTATTGTTAGACTGATCCCTGTCTGTGTATGTAAATTCTAGTTTTGTAACTTGCTCTTGGACCAAGTCTTGAATTGCCTAGAATATTTTCTTGCCTGGATTTACCATGACCGTTGACCTTGCCTTTATTCTGAAGCATAGAGATCCCGACTTGAGAAACTACTGTTAGACTGATCTGACATGGTAGTAGTTATTAGCCTTGAACTGTTTCTTGAGCCAAGCAATGTGCCTATAACTTCTGCTTTAGCTGTATGATTTATAAGAGTTCAACATCTTACTGATGTGTGGGTCTTTATGTGGGCAGACACTGGCAAAATGCCCATCCCCACCACAGTATAGACAGAGGCCCAGCTGTTGATGCTGATACTTTTCTATAGGGAGCACTCTGTACCATAACCCCCCTTGGATCCTCAGACAGCTCAGGGGGTTGTGCTAGTACCTGCAGGTGGTTCCAAGAGCAAGAATCAAGGTGTCCTTCAATCCAAGGCATGTATTTATTAGGTCTGGGAGGGTCTTTGGTGGATCAACTTGAGCCAGCTCATTTAGGATCTCCTCCTTCAGGCCCTCCAAGAGCTGGTCAGCAAGGGAAGCTTCATTCCAGTCCATGTCTTGTGCCAACAGGCGAAAGGAGCTTGCATATTCCAGGAACTAGATAGATCATTATTGCAAGCATCAGATATGACGATTAGCATTTTCCACCTTCAGTGGGTCATCAAAGGCTTGCTTCACCTCAATTATGCATTCTGCATAGCTTTTCAGGAGGGTACTGGCCTGTAAAACATATGGTGCAGCCCATCTAGTAGCATTCTCTCTCAGCAGACTGATCAGATTCTCTTTCAGCAGACTGATCAGAAAGTATGTCTTCTTCACCTGGGCATTAGGAAAGTTCTCACGTTGGCATTCCATATAAAGTTGACATGGTGCTAGGAAGCTGGGAAACAGGGCCGGTGCTACCATTAGGCCAACTAGGCGGCTGCCTAGGGCACCGGGCTAAAGGGGGCGCCAGGAGCATAGGGCTGGAGGGAGGGAGGGAGGGCTCAAGTGGGAAGAGGGGGGCGCTAAATATCTGATCTTGCCTAGGGCACCAAACTGCCTTGCACCGGCCCTGCTGGGAAATGTGTCCAGAAGACTCACTGGACACTTTGCCCATAAGGGCACAGGGGCTGCTGAAGTAGTGAGAACTTCCTTTGGAGGGGCTGGTGGGTCACCATTTTCAGATGCCCACATAGCCAATTGAGCGGATGCAGCATCCATCCTGTGTCAGTGGGTTGGAGCAAGATGTCCTGTTCTGGACAGAGCAGAAGCCCACAGGGCTCAGTACAAGGCAGAGAAGCAACAAGGTAGGTCAGAGGTTGCAACACCCATGAGAGCTCTTGGTGAGCAACTTGTTCCTGCAAGGTCTGAGACCAAACTGAAGCCTTTTATGCTACAGTCCCAGACTCCACCTTTTCCTACAAAATCGAAGTCTTAAAGGGATAGGCCTCGGGCCTGTAGCCTAGCACTCCTCCATCTCCAAGAGCTCATTCCTGGTGTGCTGCTGGCATTGGCACACTCCAGCTCCATGGAATGTGGGGCTCTTGTAGAAGGGGCTGCTGGTCCGATGCTGGAGTTAGGCTCAAGGGTCTCAGGCTCAGGGGTCTCTGGCAGCTTGGGCTCAGGTGTGCTCGGACCTGGAATTTCCTCTGTTGGCACCACTGGTTCTTTGGCCTCAGAATCCACATCACTGATGGATTCCTGGGACATGACAGGACCTTCCCCACGTGATGCACGGTTATAGATTTGAGCAAAAAGAGGAAAAGCAAAACAGCTGTACAGGAAACATAACTGATATCAGAAATGAACCAACAAGTCAGTTCCATGTCCTGACTCAGTGTTTTTAAAGGAACTTTGGGAGTATCCAATTGGACATGAGTGCTAAGATAAATTATATTGTACTAGCATAAAGGACTTCTAGTGCAACACCTAGGGATGTATGAGGAATCTGATAGGGGGTGAAAATCCGACGGATTCTCTCGACTCGGCCCCATGGATCCCGTTCTGTCAACTCTTTGCTGGCACTGACTCGATCTGACACGAGTTGAGCCAGCACATGGACTTCCATTATTAAAATGGGCTGCGATTTGCTTTAAAAAAAAAAGCTGGTGAAATTTGTGCAAAACGTAGGCCATCACTCCGCAAATTGCACAAATGTATGCAAATTGAAGAGCAGAGGCCTGAATTTTGCACAAATCTGAAATTAAGTGTCAGAAAATACAAGGTGGCCGAGGTGGAGTGTGTGTGTGTATATGCAGTGAGAGGAGGATGCTTCCATACTTCTCATGTTAAATACTACAGAAAGAACTACAACAAGAATAACAACAATGACTTGAAACTAACGAGTCTCCCTGATTTGTGTAAATTTATGCAATTTGTGCATATTTGTGCAAATCATGCTAGAGATATGCAGTTCTTGGCCCAAATTTGTGCAAATATTTTGAGCAATTTTGCAGAAGTTGGTGGAAACGCCCCCAACTCAGCCTACTTTTTCTTGTTGGGTTGGAAATGTGTTAAAAATCCATTGAGCTAAAGCAGAATGAGTTTTCCAGTGTTGCACATCCCTAGCAGCACCATTAGTGTTAGCTGGCATGATGGGATTCCCTGGGAAACCCATCACACCAGCGAATGCTATTGGCGTTGCTCTAGCAGTCCCTCATGCTAGCACAGCATAATTTAAATTAGCACTAGTATCGAATTGGATAGTTTCTTTATTATATTTAAAAATTGACTTAATCCCCCAAATAAACTAGCAATCTTGTTCATTGTAAGAATGGCTTAAGACCCACGTGACACATTTTTCAAAAATGACAGTATGAGTAGTCAAATCCATGAAGATTGATCTTGGAAGGCTTGTCAGCTGCCAGCAACTTAAACTCAGAACTCAGGGAAGTTTTGGGGAGTACGGCACCGACAAAATTTAACTGAAGATTCTAATTTTATGGAAATGCTTCCTGTTTCTAGATCCTTTTAAACAAGATTAAGCAACAGGTATTCTAACTTGTGTATTCTTGACCAGGAAGTCAAATTAATTCAGTTTTCATTAGTTTTGCTCTGCTGTCAGTGGTATTGACATGCATGCAATGCTTCTACTTCTGCAGACAGTGTTTTTAGTGGAGTCCTCTGAGATATGCTATACAAAAAGAGTAAGTTAATGGTAATGAAATACAATGTTTAAATGATTTTCAGGCCAATAAAGTTTAAACAGAAAAGCAATGTCAAAGCATTAGTATTGACATTTTAAGTTACATGTAATTAATCTTTAAGCAGATGCTGGATTTACGTTTCTGTCATTGTGCATTTCATGCGCTAAGCCTGCTGGAACATGTACAAAGTTAAAGTCACTAAAAGTTAATTATCCATATTGTCTGTCAATATAAGATTGGAGATCTTTAATAATTTCCTGAGAATATTAACTTCTTTCCAAACTGACAGTTGTCTCTTAGTTACAAAATGTGGGATTGCAGGCAAGATCAGTACTACATATGCTTAAGTTCTTCTGCCATTTATATAGAACAGCCTTTCCTATTCTGGATTTCTAGATGTCTTGGATGTCAACTCCCATCTGCCCCAACTAGCATAGCCAATGGTCAGAAATATTGAGAATTGTAGTCCAAAAAATCTGAAGGGCATCAGGTTTGGGAAGGCTGATATATAGAACAAGTTGGATCTCCCAGAAGCACCCCAATAGGTAATTTTATTTTAGTACCACCTAAACTACAATAAAATGGGAGCATTTATTTCAGTGCCACATTGCAAGATTATAAGATTCAAGTAGGGATGTACAGATTTTGTTAAATCCGTTCCATCTGTATTTCACAGATTGTCGGGCTTCTTTCATTTCATTGTCTGCTTGTTGCTAGGGATGTACGAGAATTTAATTCCTGCTTGGAAACGTGCACTTGCGCTAATGTGCATTAGCACAAGTGCACACTTGTGCAAATCCCCCGCAAAAGTAGAAAACCACTCCGCAAGTCCATATAACTGGGAATGAGCCAGTCCACTGCGGAATGTGCAAGTCAGGTTAATGGAAATCTGAACTCATTTGAATCCATTGCCGATTTCTCCAACCAACATCCCAAGAATCAAGTAGTGGCCCACTATATTATATATTTGGGAAACACTATAACTTGATTTAATATTAGCCATACATATTAGCCAGACTGAATCGTTCATGTGGATACTTCGTCTTCTCATATATGGCATGGCTAAACAACAGTGTACAAGAATGGTTTCTTGTCCCACTACAGGAGTTTATTAATGTAGCAATGCTACATTAATAAACAATGGATTGAGTTCAGTGGAGTAAGCCCCACTGAACTCAATGAGACTTACTTTTAAGTAGACATGCATAGGATTATGCTATAAATTCTGTAAAGGTGTGAGCCTGTCAGGGTAGGCAACCCATTACCTTCCTGATGTTTTGAACTAGAACTCCCATAATGGCTGACCACTGGCCATGCTGGCTAGGAGTTATACTCCAAAACATCTGAAAGGAAAAACAGGTTGCCTACTTTTGGTGTATGTATTGTGGTATGTTCAGTGATTGTCTTTGGAGCTAGAGGCTAGTACGTTGGATCCTGCTGATAGGATTGCAGTTGAAGAAGTTGAATGGTTGACCAAATTTCGTAAGCTATAGATTCACAAATGGATGCAAAACACTTCATCAGAAATGGCCTTATGTTCCTGGTCCTTCAGGTCTGAAGCAACTGAAATGAGAGGCCAAGTATATGTATTATTAGCTGCTTATGATAGGATTATTGTGTTATCACCAATTACTGTTGTTGTCAATGATCACTTTCATCATCTTAATCTTTGCATAAAATTACCAAAGCCTGTACTACTTGCATTTTCTTGCCATTTTATATCACTGTTCACAATTGTCCCCCCCCCCCATCCCACTCTGTACCCATGTATACCTGCCAACTTCATGAATCTGATGAAGTGGACTCTAGTCCATGGAAGTGTATGCCACAATAAATCTCTTACTCTTTAAGGTGCCATGCTTTGTTGTTTTTGGTCAGCAGAAAGCATTGATCAGATTTCTTCCTTGAGAACATGCTTCTTGTCTATGATTTGTGAAATATTGTTGTTCTTTGTGTTTATTGCTTCCTGCAAGCTCACATTTGTGATTTTAATGAAAGCTGAAAGCTCCCTTATTTGTGGATGACAATAAACCAGGATGTAACCTTGTGCCATGTGCCAGAAACATGGGGAAATAGTGCCTGGAATTGAATTCCTTGGCAGTGGTAGCAGAGCTTTTTTGAATAATCAGAATATGCTTTTTGTATTCCCATTACTTGCATTTCTAACACCTTTCCTTTGGTTCATCCTGGACTGTACTTCAGCGCACATCTGTTTATTCCTGCCAAGTTCTTGGTCTGTGTCTTTACTTATATGAATACCTGTCACCTTTTACTCATCTGCTTGATCTCTGCCTTAATCCTTTTTGGTAGTTGCTCCTATGCTGGACACATTCATGCAGTCATGATCTGTATGGGACCTGGGAAGCACAATATATCAATGCTGCAGTTTTCTGACACCAAAGCAGGGGCACCAGGGCAAACACAGAGCTTCATATAAGAGAGGGTGTCAGGGAAAGCCGTGTGTACAATGAGGATGAATATAGAGCTTTCTACATGTACTTAAGTAAAAATGTCCACCCTCCTTACATGGTTCCATGCATACTATGAGTAATTTGAAGGATCTTGAAGCCTTGACATAACATTTGTCTATTCAAGAGATGACTTTTAGACCAGGACTGCAATCCTATACACACTTCTCTGGGAGTAAGCCCCACTGAACTCAATGAGACTTACTTTTAAGTAGACATGCATAGGATTATGCTATAAATTCTGTAAAGGTGTGAGCCTGTCAGGGTAGGCAACCCATTACCTTCCTGATGTTTTGAACTAGAACTCCCATAATGGCTGACCACTGGCCATGCTGGCTAGGAGTTATACTCCAAAACATCTGAAAGGAAAAACAGGTTGCCTACTTTTGGTGTATGTATTGTGGTATGTTAAGTGACTGTCTTTGGAGCTAGAGGCTAGTACGTTGGATCCTGCTGATAGGATTGCAGTTGAAGAAGTTGAATGGTTGACCAAATTTCGTAAGCTATAGATTCACAAATGGATGCAAAACACTTCATCAGAAATGGCCTTATGTTCCTGGTCCTTCAGGTCTGAAGCAGCTGAAATGAGAGGCCAAGTATATGTATTATTAGCTGCTTATGGATGCACCTCTGCAGACTTAAGTAGAAGCAGGGCCGGTGCTACCATTAGGCCAACTAGGCGGCTGCCTAGGGCGCCGGGCTAAAGGGGGCGCCAGGAGCATAGGGCTGGAGGGAGGGAGGGCTCAAGTGGGAAGGGGGGGCGCTAAATATCTGAACTTGCCTAGGGCACCGAACTGCCTTGCACCAGCCCTGAGTAGAAGGGGTCCATTATTTGCAAAGGGCAGAATCCTATGTGTGTTTAGACAGCAAAAAGGCCTAGACTAGAACTCCCAGCATGCCCCAGCCAGCAGAGCTGGCTGGGGCATGCTGGGAGTTGTAGACCTGTTTTTTTGTCCAAACTTGCATAGGATTGTGCCTTAAGTCTCCCTTCTCCTTAGTACAAAAGAATCAAAAGCCATTTAATGGTTTCCCTGTAAATGTCTTTATCAACTCTTAACAGGAAAATAATCTATTTTCTGTAAGATTGCATGGAATTGCAGGTCAACACATGTGTTTAACAAGATCAAAAACATAGCTGGCCACTGTGTATGGGGTAACTTATTTCTTTTTTTAAAAAAAAGAACCTGGGAGAATTAGAAAATATAGATCCCCCAATGAACATTAGCAGTGTTTTGTTTTATATAAAACTATGTACTTGTTACCAAACTTTTCATTTTTAATTATCCGTACTAGGAATATGCATTATCATTTCAGTAAATGAAATCCAGGGAGAGTGTGTGCATTTATTAATTTGTATGTTCAAATTTGTGGCCTATTAAAAAGATGAAATCCTTTCACATAATTATCTACATGAAAAGGGGGTGGGTATAAGTGGAAAATAAATAGCAAAGGATATTTTTCTTTCTAATGTAAACATCTGGCAGTAATCCTTGCTTACTCAATTAATGGGCATTTAATTGGCAATGATCAGTTTATTGCTGCAATACGAAGTGAATGTTTCCTCAGGAACAAACAGCTGTTGCAAGAATTTCACAGTGATTTAGCAAACACCAGGTGATAGCTGTATCTAGAATGAAGTGTTCTGTCTCTGAGCAAATACAGTAGCGGCACATCAGACAGGGGGTGGAAAGGGGGTATAAAAATAGCACTGCTAGATGTAGCTGATTTTTCACTTGCACCAATATTTTTTAAAAAATAATTAAGATTTAATTCAACTAATCTGAGTCTGAAGTGCCTGTTGGAATATTCCTTATATACTTTGTTTCTGTTTTAATTCAGCCTGAGTTTTGAGTACTCAGCTAATTAAGGGAAAGGGCCCGTCGTGGGAGCAGCATTTTAAAATATACATAAATCACCTCTTCCTTTTTTTTCCTTTTTGGTGTGGTACATGTCCCAAACCTGTAGAGGCTTAGGAACCTGTGATATTATAGTCACCTGTTCTCTCTCTCGGTATAGATTGTATTGCTTAGTTCATACTAGCTATGCTATTCTTAGAGATATGTTACTAAGTCACAGTGGTGCTTCTGTAATTCACCTCCTTGTATGAATATGGATTCATGTTCATACGTTTTTCACCTTCTGAGAAAGACAGAGGTAAAGCCAAACTTCCCCTGGATTGTTCAGCATGCCTAGATTCTCAGAAGTAAAAATGTGTACCATATCCTTTCTTCCCTGTGTATGTACAGTCCATGATTTAAAAATGCAAAACTGGTAACATCACTTTAAAAAGTATGGGAAAAAATGCTCCCTACTCCTGCATATGAACACTGTGATACTAAGCACATTAACTCTGAAGTACATTCCGCTGAAATTGATGGGGCTTACTTTCAAGTACATGGATTCAGGATTGGTATGCTAATGATGACTATAGTCTGAAAGCACTAAGTTGTATCATTACAAAACAATAGTTTTGCGCTTACTATTGTACAATGGTTGACAAATCAGTGTCTACATAAAAGAGGGAGAGAAAGAAAATTGAGTTGGTATATTAATGTATCCAATGAGACATCATTGTAGGCCTGTGGCTTACGCTGGCTCAGCTTGTCTGAGCGTGGAAAGCTAAGCAGGGTCAGGCCTGGTTATTACTTGGATGGGAGACCCCTCCTTTAGTTTCCTGCATTGAGCAGGGGGTTGGACTTGATGGCCTTGTAGGCCCCTTCCAACTCTATGAATCTATGAAATCTATGAATGCCTTGTTCATTTCTATTGACTCTAATGGGCAAAACCTTCCAAGAAAGGACACCAAATCAACTAAAAGGTGTCTCGAGAGTCTTGCTTTTTTTTTTTTTAATCAAACTATCTCACACGTATGCCTATCATACATAATTCTCTTATGTATGATTCTATGTACATATGAATATGTGGTTGTTGAGCAACATTTGAAGAAAGGAGAAGTGAAACATTTTCTGAGCACAACGGTATCAGGCTGTAATATGGGCCAAGTTGACCAATATTTCTCCTAGAAGTACAAAAACTCGAATCAAACCTAAACCATGTTATACCAGCAAACAAGGATTTATCAGAAGTGATAATTTTGGGATGCGAGCACTAGATTCATTCTACCAATCCAGTATGATAAAACATTATGATAACAGTATAGCTGAATACCCATGCAAATATTTAAGAACAAGGAAATAGAGATGTATGATACTTTTGTTTCAGTTTGCAAATAATCTGAACTTGCCCCATTGGCAAACCCAAATGGAAATGGAAGAACATGTTTGGAATTCCCCCACCCGCACATTCCCAACCTTGTGATCACATTCAAAAACGTACATTTAAATGCACATTTTAAAAATCACAGACGTATTTTTATGGTTTAGACAATGGGGAGAAAGCCTTTTCTTTTGAAAAAAGTCCCTATATTTTTAATGCATACTTTTCCTGTTTGAAATATGCACATTTCCCATTCAAAAGAACCAAAAAATAGGTTACAAACTAAAACAGAAGCAAGACAAACTGGGAATTGATGTAAAGTTCGGAGAATTTTGGCAAGCATGAACATCCCCAGTTCTCTCCCATCCCTACGAAGGAGCTAGTATCAACTGTTGTTTCAAGATCCTTCTTGTATTTCTTATTCTATATTAGTCATTGTTCAAGTAGTCACCCAGAACTATGCTACAAACACCAAGGAACCCAGTGGGATTGGAATATTTGCCAAAAGTACTCACAAAAAAGCCAAACTAATCTTGCCCTTTGGTTTTTTTAAATAATGTAATGACTACAAATTTCTTGATTGGAAAACACAGTTATTTGGCTCATTGCATCACCAAGGAACATTTTAATATTCGTCATTAGATATATCATTGTCTGGTATTCTCCAGGGATGGGGACTCAGACTCCAAGACTCGACTCTTGAGTCCGACTGAGTCCTTCCTCCCACTCGAGTCCCTATTTTAATGGGATTCTAGACTCGACTTGGGACTCGGAACAAAAGTTCAGAGTCCCTGTTTCCAGTAAGTTCCTTTTTCATGCTGCACCACCTCGGTGCGGGGGAACCATTTAAATGTTACTCCAGTAGCCGTGGAGCCAGGCAGAGCGGCTGAAGAATGGAGGGCTGGAGGAGAGGAGATGCCAAGGTAGGCAGCACTCATTTTTTTGAATTAAAACATTTGGTTTTTCTTACCTTGAAGCGAAGGTAAGAAAAACCAAAAGATTCCTTAAGGTGGCAGATAGTTAGACGTGTTCCCCCTTCTTCCCACCCGCTCCACCTTCTTTAGATTTGTTTTACCTTTCTATGAAAATAATAATTACCCCCCCACCCAACAATTAAAAACAACAACAACTACACAAACCTTTTGTAAAAACGGATGAGAAGGGGGGGATCAAACAAACTTTGTAGTCATGAGTAATATTTAAGTTCCTTGGAAAGTGGATGGAATTGCCTGGAAGAAACCTGCCTTTGCAGAACACACGCAGAAACACACATACACAGCAGTTTAAAAAAGAAAGAAAGCAGCTAACTTAACTCTTTTTGTAAAAGTTTCTTTAGAAAGCCAATTAAAGAGTAGAAGGTGGGAAGAAGGAAAGGGAGAAGAAGAAGAAGGAAAAAAAAACCCAACCCCAACCAGCAGCACTAACATATATTTCTTCATCCTTTACCTTCTCTATTCTGCTTCTAAATTCAGGAAGGGCGATCTGAGGATTGCCAGGTATAATGGCAACAAGGCAAAATGCCAGTCTTTTGGCTCAACAGAAAGAGTTTTTCCAAGTATGGGAATGAGGCCTACAAATCCCATCTTGGGAGGGGAGTGGTCTTTAGAAGCCACTGTTCCCACAATATTTATTTGGCACATAGACAACAGTTTCCCTGGTAGTTCAAGAAAATAAAGGCATCTCTGCATGACAGATTTTTGAACTGGTTTAGGCTGCAATCTTTGATACATTTACCTGGAAGTAAAGCCCCACTGAAAACAGTGGGGCTTGTTTCTGAGCAGATGTGTAGGGTTGCATGCTGCAAAATCATACCTTCCCCACAATAGTTCTGTGAGGGAGTGGGATCTTTCTCAGCAGCCTCAATAAACTAAAGTTCCCAATATTTGGAGCAGCGGGGCAGGGCAGGGAGAGGAGAGGAGGAGGAAGCCATGAGAGTTTAGCTGGTATAAACACAAATACAGGTTGGTTGTGCAGATCTGCCCTAAGCGATACAAAAATAAGTGCTTTCCCACGCCACCCCCCACTCTGTTGGATCATTTACTATTGATGTGGGAAGATGCAAGCTTTTCAGTTACACAGAACTCTTCATCACTCATAATTCTTTATTTGTTGTTGCTCATGGCTGCATCTCAAGTTCAGCCTGTGCAAGTGCAACACCAGGGTGTTGGAGTGAAAAAAAAGCACTGCCAGCAAAGTTTAGTTTTGAAAAAAATTACAATTGTAAGGGATCAAGCTTGCTGGAAATTCGCCCCCTCTCCGCCCCTACTCTTTAAGAACCTAAGAAGAGCTATGCTGGATCAGACCAAGGATCCATCTAGTCCAGCATTCTGTTCACACAGTGGGTTCTTAAAGCGTAGGGGCGGAGAGGGGGCAAATTTCCGGATATAACTGTAGTAATAACTACAAAGTAGTTATCTACACATGCAGAGATCCTTTCCTCCGCACTGTGTAACATTCAGCCAAGAGTAAGGGCTTTAGGGCAGAGGCAATAGCTTCAAAGCAAGCTTGACCCCCAGTAGTTCTCGAACTAAGAATGAAGCATTTTGTAATCCAGCTTCTTTCTCCAGGGAAAGACTGTAAAATATTTAAAGGGGAAGGGGCTTTTCTAAAGCCAGTGTGTGTGGGTTCTCTCTCTCCTCTCTCTTTGGGCATTTTCACTACTGACTCTCTTTGGTCAGTAGAGTGGGTGTTCAGTGAGGGTGGAATTGTGATGAGACCTCACCATTCCAGAATGGGGGCCAAACATTTAGAAAAAAATGTGTTCCTCAAATGCAACATGGATAAGTTTTAGGAAGTATAGCAAGTTTATTTTTTAAAATCATTTTCCTAAAATGCAACCTTTCAGACATTTTGGGTTTGGCTACCTCTGCCTGCCTTTTTGGGGGTTCCCAGCCTCCTCTGCCTGCCTGGTCTCTTCTTGACCAGTTCCACAGTTTGAATTGTCCAAGACAAAGGCCTCTGCCTGCCTGCTTTGGGGTTCCCTGCCTTCTCTGCCTGCCTGGTTATTTTGGGTTTGTCTGCCTGGTCTGCTCTTGCCAAATTCAGTTGCAGAGTTTTGAAATAAAAAGGCACACTTGTGCCTAGAATTTATTTAAGCCTCACATCTGAAGTAGCCTTATTTTGTTCGGGAAACCCCCCCATTGATTTTAATAGGGACTCGTGGAGTCAGCTTTGGGAGTGTCTCATGACTCGTGAGTCACCATTTTGGACCAAGGACTCGAGACTTGGGTTCAAAGACTCGTGACTCGAGACCAAGGACTCTCTAACATCCCTGGTATTCTCTCCTTTAAAAAAAAAAATGCATTACTTTTCAGCTACTTTTCCCCCCCACTAAAGCTTAAATGCGCTTTTTTTCTTCATTTTTCACTATGCAATTTTATTACTAATTTAATAAAATGATAATAGCTATGCTAACTTTCAATTACTTGGCTCTTGGCATGTATTAAATTATACATCTTAAAATGTAGCTTACTGGCCAGATGTCTTGCTTCCCAAAGGCTGGGGGGGGGGGTTTGAGACAGATTTTTTTTGTTTCAGGCCAAATGCTTTTATTTACTAATAGTCTGTATTATGCACCACAGTCAGTATTATATACCACAGTAAAAGAAAAGAAAAAATGAGCAAAGCATCAAGGGTCAATGTAGAGAACAATACTTTTTCATATATACTTTTGGTAATAATTCATCTCCATGACAAGAGAAGACAATCAATCATCTTCTATTGTGCATTTCTCCAATAAAATTACCATTTTTGATATCACAAAAGAAGCTGCTTCCTAAGTAACAGGAACATGCTTACATGAATCAATGAATTGACCATCCATACTCCTCCTAAAGCCCCTTTGAATCATTAATATGACAATGCTGTTTTGACTTATTTTTTCTGTATTGATATTGACTTGCAATTCAGGACATACTGGCATTTCTTCTTCACAAAAAACAAGTAACTCTATTATAAAATTATTTAAATCCCTTTCTCTTTTAACGTATACTAACAACTAAACATTGTCAGAATTTGCTTTTTCAGCCATTTGGAAAACAGCAGAAGACATTTGAAGGGTGCAAGGCATGTTCACAAACTTTGTAGTTCATCTTGAACTTTGATTACATGGGGCTAAGACCCACTGCAATGCTTTGACCAGTTGAAAATTTGCAGCAGATTTGCTGAGCTCTGTTCATATATCTCACAAAAGAGTAACAGGATTAAGTTAAGCTAATAATACAGCATGTCATTAACTAGGACAAAATTCAGATGACTTTAGAACCCCTGAAGACTTCTTTAATTGTGTTTTCTTTTTCTTTCTTTAAATTAATGAGTCCAAGCCTTAACATGCTTCAAGAAAATGAAGTCTTTTGTTACAGAAATGCAAATGTAATGAAATGGCATCATAGATACTCGAGAATATAGATGACTGTGAGAATATTTTCTTCATATTATAAATGGACATCACAATAATTCAGGTACCTATTATCTAATTTAATTTGCTGATTATTTCCTACTTTTTCTTCTCAAATACTTTCTGAGCATTCATTGTTGGTGTGGATACACAACTATTTTGTCACACAATGCACACAGCCTACAAATCAATGTGTATTTATTTAGAACATTGTAAGCCTGTTTTTCAGTATAAAAGACATCCAAGATGGCTAACAACAAGATTAAGAACAGCAATTCAAAACAATACAAACCATATGAAAAGAACAATAGTCAAAGCAATAGAATCAAGCAGCAGAAATAAAACAGCAAAGGCAAAAAGTTGAGAGTATTAACAGTATTCAACACTTTAATGTAAATCAATATGATTTAGGTTGTGTTTTTGTTTGGTTTGGTTTTTTTAATGCATAATTTGGCCAGAAAGATGTGAATCCCCTTTTTCAAAATAATGCAAATTCAGAAAATCAACCGAAGGTCAAGACAGTGCCTCTCCTCCATTCCACATACAGAAGTTGACCAGACTGGAAGTTACTTCAACACAGGTGATAGGACAGCATCCCCCATAGCACCTGAGGGGAGCAGGCTAGCTTAGGGGGTGCAGGTTAGGCCACATGGTACAAACAGCTCTGATCTTTCTGCTCTGATGAACATCATTCATTAAAGCTCAGGAGAAATGAAATTGTTTTTACCTGTGTTTGTGCATCACCTTTAATATGAAATAAAGGAAGGGGAAGTGCTTTTAATTTGATCTTCACTAAATTCAAACATATTTCTGTAACAATTGTATCTGTAGAGAACTATAATCAGGGCTTTTTTTCTGGTGGAACTCACCGGAACTGAGTTCCAGCACCTTTTCTTCTATTAATTGCATTACAATTTAATCGCCATCTACTCCCGAGGAAATGTAATCCAAGAGTTCCAGTACCTTTTTCTCCAGAAAAAAAGCACTGACTATAATAAATATTGTCATGACTGGGTATAGCTTTCTTAAACATCACAATGAATGATCTTTTGGGGAACTAAATCTCAGTGCCTTGCTCAACTGAGCAACTATTGGTTGGAAGGTCATCTCATATGTTCTTACTTCACTGATAGTCTGAATTTATGTTCTATTGTAGTAAACTGCCAGTCTTAAGACACCTTCCCCTTTCTGTGGTTTCAGAAGCCGCTTCTGCTCCAGCCTGGATTGATTTCAAGCAAAGAAATTGAAATCAGTGGTTTAAATAATGATTTAACAGTGTTATCCTGTGCATATCTACTCAGCAGTAAGTCCAATTGATTTTAATGGGACTTTCTCCTAGGTAAGTATGTATAGAATTGCAGACTAAATCAGTTGGAGAAAGAAGACTGATTTATACCAAGTTTTCTTTTTTGTAATTTATGCATTTTCTGAAAATACACTAATACGTTGCTCTAACAATTAAAACATGTTGGCTTTCAACTAAGTATCACCCATATGCTACCTAGAAGCATGACCTAAAACCTCTGGTCATGCATTTCATGTGCCTATCACACAACAGAATGTATATCTGTTGAGAGACAAGGTGGGTGGAGGGAGAGAAGGCAATCGGAAAGTTAATAGATCTGTATTTGGCTGTTTGTACACATGTAAGGACAGTAAGCAAGATTTGCTACTTGAAGATGAGACTTACACTACAGTCTAGGACAGAATTTGGTGTGTTAGATTGTGGGCTATGTGCCCAGAGGTTTTGTGTGTGCGCCTGTGTGTCTTTTACAAAAAAGCTAGCAATTACTGTTTGGTAGAGGGGTCATGAATTGAATTTTAAGAGGTGCATAGAATTTCACATGCTTTTATTAATTTCAGATTTCATTAAACCAGGCAATTTTTGAAGTGTCATTCAATACAATTGATTTTTTTTAAATAAGTACAAATTTATTAACATTTTAAAAATACAATGTAAAAAAAATCAACAAGATTTCAGCCTTTTACTGTCCTGTTCCTCTCCTGCTCCAGTTGTATGAATATGTCCCATATGTTTGAAAACATTTCACCTACTAGTGGAGTGAAGTTGTTCAATTGTAAGGGAAGCATAAATGCATGCCTACAATTGTAGCTGTGGCTGAAATCATGTTATGATGCCTAACACTTCCCTTCAGATCTTGTTCTGTATGTGCCCCAATGAAATGCATGGGAGTTATACAAGGAAAATATACACACTTGTAATTAGTTTTGAGACATTGGGTACATGATAATACATGAACGTAGTACCTTCCATAATAGGAATTTTGTAACATGTGAAGCAACCCTAAAAATGTTTGAACACTAGGGATGGATGAATCTGTCAGTTTTGGTAATACTGAAATTCTCATTTTCCAATCTTAAATTTGTGTTGTTCCATTTTTGCATGAGGTTGATTTCTTTTGAGCCGGCATAAAAATGTGTATATATTTTGAGTGCATTTTTAATCTTTCCACATATTTTTGTATGCATTTTTTGATTGGAGAAATTCATTATCAAATTCGGAGCAATGGAATATTGAAGGATAACTGTATTTTGCTTCACATACTAGTTCAGGAAGTGCATATTAGGTAGGTACATATTAAAACATGAACCAAAAAAAGATCCCCTATCCCTTCTGAACACTTGTCTATGTCAAAAACACCAACCCAGATTAAAGAAGTGTTAATATTCACAGAGTAGGGAGTGGCATTACAGCAGCTTACATTCCACCAATTCTCTCATGGACAGGGGAATTTAATATTCCTTTTATTTGTATACTTGTTCCATTCCTATGAAGTAGGTGCTATCCATACATTTCCTTGAGTGGGATGATAATAATTCTGATTAGAGCCAAGGAAGGACATATGAAGAGGGTTCCAAAGAGAGCTCTTCAGGACATTTCAGAATCCCATCTTGCGAATATATTGGAGTGCCCATTGGAATGTAAAATTTATAGGACCTTTCACTGAGAAAGTACCAATAGATTAAAAGTATCCGTAGATTAAAATATTACTCTGCTTGCCCTCACCCAGTGCTCATGGGAGCCCTAACACACACAAGGCTCACCCACCACCACCATGTTTCGCTCCTCTAACAGTTTCTACCCTCAGTATTTAGACAGCGCTAAGGCATCAGCTAACTATGCAATATGAATTCTCCTGCGTCCAGCAGGTTTTTATTCTGAGGAAAATATTAAAATTAAAAACTTCAGGAACAGAGATTCTTTACTTCAAAATAAGACCATATCTACATGATAACAAGTTATGTTATGAGAGCATAAAACACGTACAAAATGCAATAGTGGTAGCTGTAATAGGCAAAAATGCATTTCAAAGGCTTTCTAAGGATTCTTAAGGAGCTTAGGGAACAAGTCTATGGCCTGGGGGAGGGGGCATAGGATCATTCAGATTCTTAACTCTGAGGTCAGGGATGGTGCTCCTACCTCAGAGCTGGGGATCGGAGTTCCCACCCCCTCGCAGCTCGCACAGAAAGAACTGCACTGGCTGCTCTCTAAGGTCGGAAAAGCGACCTTGGAGAGCGGGTAAAGGGGTAGAGCATGGGGTGAGGAGGAGAGAAGACTGGAGTGGCCAGCATGCAAGGTATCCCGATGCTGCTCCAGTCTCCTTCCCTCCCCCTCTGAAGCACCCCAGCTAGGTGGCCAAAAACAGACAGCCATCCAGTGAAAATGCAGAGCGGGAGGAGTGGGAAGGCAGAGATCGCTTCTGGCACTCCTCCCGCTCTGCATTGGATGCCCATAATCCTCTGAGTTTTGGGGAGTACAGGCATCCCGATTGGACTGTACCCTTACCCAAATGATTTTTCTGAGCTGTCTCAAGGAGAAAGAGAAGTCAAGATGGGGAAATGGGGATAGGTATTCTCATCCTGAAATCTCTCAGCATTGCCCCTATTATTTATGTGATAGAAAGGAACTATGATCAGCCCATTTTAACAGTGGACTAATAACTTTACCAAATTTCTATGACCTTGGAATGATATTTACAAACTCTTTTGGTCAGCATCTCCCAAACAACAATTTTCTCTAAATTTCTAACAGAAGTCTTGACTTTTAAGTCATCATGGTTGAGTTCCCTTCCTTTAACCTTTAGTGTCAGCATCTTCACTGAACTCTGTATCTGAAATCATATGTTATTTTTTCCTGAATTTAGGTGGGCAAAAGTGCTACCTTGTTTGTCACTTCGGTTGGCAATGGTACACTAAGAGGTTGGGGGGGGGGAACTGTGACAGGTTACAGTATGAGTTAAACAGAATAAATAACTGCATCTGCTGGAGTCAGAGATTTCAGCTTGTATTGCCTTTTTTTGTATGTACTTACTTTTCTTTAAATCTGATGTCGGTACATATTCGCATCTTCCACCCTGACCAACATCCCAGCTGTTCAAGAGGAGATCTCCCTTAGCCCAGCATCTCATTCCGAAGTCTTATTTTGCAGTTCAGTGACCATTTGACTAATGTCCTCTCATTCTACCAATGCCTACATTCATTCTCTGCTTCGTAGAGAATCATGAATAAATATAAAATCAAATGTTTGCATTTCATAATCCTGATAAAGGTGCATAAGGAATTTTGTTATAGAACCCCTTGTAAGCTGTCACAAGACTGACCTTTTTCAATGCATTTACAGTGTAAAAAGCCATGAAGAACCATTCATACCCTGAGATCCAAAATATGAAATCATAGGGCCAGAAGGCACAAGATATCATCTTGCCTAGCCCCCTAGCAAGGCTTAACAGATCTTTTCTTTAACAACCTCAGAGAATGGGGATCCTACCACCTACCTACACAGCTTATTTATTGCCTAATGCCTTCAATTAACATATATGATTGTTCAAACTAGAGCTGTGTGCAAATGGCCTCTCAAAATTCACCTCTCTATTTGAGAGCAGATAAATTTTTTGTTATGGGGACACACAATTTCACCACATTTCCCCAGAGGGGAAGACATTATCCAATAGTTGCTCACAGGGAGGCTTCCATTGGCATCAGCTGTCTTGGCAGCCTAACCCACATTTTGCATCCTCCACAATGCAGATTTGTGGGAGGCAGTGCCGTGTCTAGCTCCAGGGAACAGGTGGAACTAGTGCTGTGACAAAATCTGCCCTCCAATTTCCTGAAAGTAGTCTCCCACTATTCAAGAGGCTTCTATTTTTCTGCCTCATTCTCAGGGCGTTGTATAATGTATTTTGAATTTATTTTGGTGGCGTTTCTGAGTTTACCGAATCACTGCAAGATTGGCCAAGGGCAAGGCTGCTGTGTGTGTTTTATCTTTCTATTATACATCTCTCCATTGTTCTGCAGCCTCCCTGACTGCCTGCGTTTCCTGATCTGGAAAAGCCCTATTGGAGGAATTATCTCATGATGTCTTCCCCTGGGCTTTTACAGAAGTGTGGGAAACAAGGAGGCTACAGGCTGCCAGATATATGACTGTACAATGAAAGACAGAACACACACACACTTCTTGGCTACCTCATAAGTAAGGTAAACACAAGAACCCAGCCTACGAGAAACAATTTCTCTGAATTTCCCCTTTTAATTTCTTTTCTAAGGGCACAATCCAATCTGGATGCCTGTAGCCCTCCAGACCCAGAGCATTATGGGCAACCTATGCAGGGAGGGAGGAGCACAGAAGTGAAGGTCACTTCTGCGCTCCTCTTACCCTGGAAAGCACTTAGATGGCCGATTGTGGCCATCTAAGTGCAGTGCTTTGGAGCAGGAGAGAACAGCCCTGTTGCCCTAGTTTCTACAGAAAAGACGCAGCGCGGGGTCCCGGCACAGGGTCCTGACGCGGGCGGCTCAAGCGGTGTGGAGAATTGCTCCGCGCTGCTGAGAATCGAGAGGCAGGGGGGCCCGCCACGGTGAGGTGGGGCAGCCCCCCCCCAGGTACGTGTACACCTCTAGTCCAGAATCCATAGGAAATGGGCTGCTCAAAGGGTGGCAGCATAAAGATAATTGCATCACCCCCTTACTAAAACTTTCTGTTCTCCACAACACTGCCAATAATATGACTTAGGACCACAGTACTTGATGAAACGCCTCTTCCAACCACAATATACCCAGACACTACGCTCAACATCTAGGGCCTTACACCGACTGCCACCTCCGAGGGAGGCTCAGCAGGTGGCAAGAAGGAGGAGGGCCTTTTCTGTAGTAGCCCCTCAATTGTGGAACAAGTTCCCCACTGAGGCCCTCCTGGAGCCAACTCTACTATATTTTTGGAGCCAGATTGAGACTGTCCTCTATGCCAAGGCATTTACCAGCTCTAAATAGTACATGGGGGTAGGGATGTGCGTGGAGCTTGATTGGGGGGGTGGACCTCTGGCGATCTCGCTAGGCTCGACCCCGGAGCTCCACTCGCCCTACCTTTTCCCCGACTTGACTCGTGTTCTCGCGAGCTGAGCCAGGAAAAGCGACTTCCAGGTTCCGTCGCTACTTTGTTTACGTAGAGAATGGCCTCATTTGCACACATTATGGCCTAGATCGTACAAATTAGGCCATTTTCTACGTAAACAATGTAGCGCTGGAGACTCAGAAGTCCGGCGAGCGCCTCAGCTGGCACTCTTGCTTGGCTCAGCTTATGCGGCAGGGGGGCAGTTATGTCAGCTTTTTAACAGGTCTAATTTTATTAACTTGTTCTTAGTTATTTAAGTCATTTTAAATTTGGTTTTAAAATTTTAGTAGTGAAATTTTTATGATGTTTTTATTGCTTGTATTTTATATTGTATTTAATTGTATTTTTATGAATTGTTGTAAACTGCCCAAAAAGAGCTTCAGCTATGGGGCGGTGTAGAAATAAAATTAATAATAATAAGTGGACATAGGAAGGATGACTTTGAATGCAATCATATACATATCTACTCAGCAGTAATCCCCATTGAGTTCAGTGAGTCTTTCTCTCAGGAAAGTGGGCCTAGGATTGCTGCCTAAGGCTGCCGGCTGTAGGATTACTCTGTTTCCCACACAAATCCCCCTGACACACATCTTTAAAAGGGATGCATGGGAACTGTATGGTCCTGGGCCTTCAGGCGCTAATAAGACAAGACATATATAAATGCTTGACAGTGAAAGGTCAGCAGAGCTCCTGCTTCCCCAGCAAGTGCATTAGGAAGATCCGTCTCACACTATGAGAAATACAGTGTTGTGCCAAATATAGTTAGTAACCCTTCCTTCCCACTCCTGTAAGCTTCCCTTTTCACGTTCAGATCATTAAAAAGATCCCCAGGCAGCCATGTCAGGTTTCTGGTTTCAGCTCTTTCCATCTGTTTCCCCACATAGCTATGGTTTTCAGATGTACTTCCAGTATGACTCCTTTCAAAAGCTTCTGGCGCTCTTGAATACCTTTCTCAAACACCTTTGCTTACTAAACCTAAGTTTCCTGAGATCTGTTTTTTCGTTTTTGAAAACTCTAGTTTTCTCCTCTGGTCTTTCCTTTGCTCCTTTTCATAGTATCTTAAATTCTATCTTCTCATTATCATTTTTCTTTTACTTCACTCTTTCCTTTCTCCATCAGTTGTGCCCTGTTGGACACAACCAAATCTAAAACACCTGAGCTTCTAGTTATTTGCTTCAGAGTTCTTAAACAGAAAATTGTCCCACACTCATGGCAGGAACATTTGATCCCTCTTTTGCCATATTTATTTATTTATTTATTTAATTCATTAAATGCTTCATAAATAAATTTCACTAGGCATTCTTCGCCTAGCAACTATCAGGATGGTTAAATTCCCCAGTTATTGCTCCTTGGTGCCATTTTAGGGAAACTTGACTTTGTTACCCTCTCAAAGGCTTCATTTCCTGCTTTGTTTCTTTCAGTGCATGCCAGCAGTGGTATCTCTTCTTTTGTATCCAGGTGTATTCACAATGTTGCCAGATAGATAATCCCATCATCAGGACCAGCCCTACCATTCAGCAGAGTGGGTCAGCTCAGCAGCCTCAGGCATTCTGTGCTACGGGGCGGGGGGGGGGGCTGTGGTGAGGCGGTGGAAGATCAGAGCTGTTTGTATCATGTGGCCTAACCTGCACCCCCTAAGCTAGCCTGCTCCCCTCAGGTGCTATGGGGGATGCTGTCCTATCACCTGTGTTGAAGTAACTTCCGGTCTGGTCAACTTCTGTATGTGGAATGGAGGAGAGGCACTGTCTTGACCTTCGGTTGATTTTCTGAATTTGCATTATTTTGAAAAAGGGGATTCACATCTTTCTGGCCAAATTATGCATTAAAAAAACCAAACCAAACAAAAACACAACCTAAATCATATTGATTTACATTAAAGTGTTGAATACTGTTAATACTCTCGGCTTGCTTGTTATAAGTGACTAATGCTGGTATATAGCATCTAATGTTTCCTGTTGACTGAACTGATTTTAAAAAACCCAAAAGCACACCCCCCCCCCCGCAACAAATGCTGTTATGTTATTAGAGCTTACAAAGCCTGGAGATACTCATGCTTACTTCATGTTCTAGAAACACAGCAGACCTGTAGGTTTGTGAGGCCTGGATCCACAATTTATAATTGAGGGGGGAAAAACAAGCCTTGAGCTTTTTGAAATACCATGCTTACACAGAGCTAAAGGGCAGGTAATACCAATCCCCTGAAATACATCTTCAATCAAACAAGTTCCCCCTCCCCAAACACACATTCTCACACACATATCACCACCATCACCACCACCAAATGAAATGTGTCTATAAAGCTTCTCCAATTACTTGGGCAACACAGCAGGTCTCCTATGCTCCTCTATGAATATTCAGAGATAAAGCAACTTTCTGAAGTTTGCTATAGGCTACCAAATCTAATTATGATTTAGACTGCTTGCATTGTAAATGTTTAACACTTTAAGATACAGTAGAGAACTGGGTTACCTATAACCTATCCTCAATAGGTTACAATTATCCCTCTGTTACCTGTTCAGTTTCTTTGTAACTAATTGCTTGCTACCAGGAGCCCATCGGAGGATCAGATGAAAATTCTGCAGATCTTCCTTTTTTACTCTCCCAGGCCTGGCCTCCAGACCTCTGCCTGTGTACTGTGTAAGATCTCAGCTTTTGCTTTGCAGGAATAGCTTTATGATCAGTGATTTATCATTCTTCTCTTTTCCATTTCACCTGCCTTTACCAATTGTACACATTGCTGAAGGGTCATTGGGTTGCTTCAAGTAATGTTATTCCAATATAAGATACTGCATCCTATTCACCCTAGTATTTTACCCCATTGAGTCTGTCTTTTCATACTTCTTGGAAGCTCTGTCTTCAGTGCACTCCTATATTCCTGCTATTAACCTGGATGGTGTGTTTAGATATGAGCCCCTTATAAAATCACATTATTTCTCGAAGGTGGAACAAAACGGTAAGTTAATAGAAGAGAGCACACTGGGAATTTGGTGGAGGTTTAAGTACTGTGGTTTAGGCTGTTTTCCAGTTACAATGATCAAAATAACCATTACATTCCCAGAACAAATTAGCAACTAAAAAACCTAGGGAGTGGGACGTTTCATACACTATGGGCTGTAGAGACTGCTGAAAATCCTGCATAGCAATACTCCATGTAGTTTCTGTAATGTTTGAGAGCTACTTTTCACATGGTTCAGCTGAACCAAGTGGTGCCTCTACATGCCAATATTGCATTGTCCTACTAGTAGCCTATGGTGCTGTTGCAGAGTCTCCATGCATTTATATCAGACCACATGGGAAATAACATTCAGATGTTAGAGTCACCACAGAATGTCATTCCCCAGCATTCTGGCTGTGGTAATTTTGTTCGCCCCTCCCCTTTGGGAAGGAGGACACCAGCAGGGCCATGTGAAATAGGCCTGGCCAATGGGGGCACTGGTCAATGGTTGCTATTTAAGCCGGCTGTGCCTTGCCCCAGGCCTCTTTTCCCAGGTGCAGCAATCTGCCCTTCTCCCCTGTGTTGCAGGAAGGGATTAGCCAGTCACCCATTTGGGGGCTGAGTAAGAATTTTTTGGGCACCCCCTAATTGGCTGTAGAGCTGCCATTTCTGTAGAGTGGCCAGGTGTCCTCTTCTACAGGCTTCTGTTTGAAGGGTTGTGCTGTCCAAATCTGGTAGAAAGATAAAGAACTATCGGAAGGAACTGCTGGGCCCTGAAGTTGCTCATCAACAGCACATGGACAGCAGACTGAGCAAGGCACAGAGGTCACCTGGTCAGAGACTTCCACACTATGGTGAGATGTACTGTATTTCTATTTCAATTCTAGTATTTCTTCTAAATTTGCACCTGTACATATAAGTTAACATAGGTAAATGTTATGCAAGTCAATATCCTCTTTTTGGATAATTCATAAGTGGCCTCCCTACTTTTTTGCCTACTCCTTCATGCTTCAGCACTAGGGGCCATCCAGCCAATTGGCTCTTTTCTCTGGTCACAGTTGGTGGATAGTGTGGACACCCAAGCAGATCAGGTAGCATACTTTCTTGAGCACTCTGAAGCACCAGAGGGTGAGGGGTGGCTAGGCCAACCCACACCTCATAGCTGCTCAGTTGGAGGGAATGTGTGTGGAGGCCCCTCTTGGCGCCTGGAGCTTTGCTCCAGTGAATGCTGGCCACTGTGGTCAAGGACCCCTTCCTCCTTTAGGGCAGGTAGGTTATGAAAGGCATGGATTTGGTAGACATTGTATCCTCACCCTAGAGTCAGTGTGAAATTGGTACCTATTCCCTTGCTTATGGAATGGGTGGCCACATTTGATCCTACTTGTGCTCATTGCAGATCATAAGTTATGTTGTTCAATGAAGTGCTGACCCTTTATCCCAAACATGTTGTCTTGCATCATGGTGGGGAGCAAGCAATTTTCAGCAAGCAGTTTTCAGCAGGCACTACATCTGATTTGTTTCCAAACAGGAGGCAACTTAGAAATCAACAAATGACTGCACAGATTATTACTCTTTTGGTCAGATAGGTACAATGTTTTTCTTCAAGAAGAAGAACAATTGGCCCTAAGACAAAGAGGGCCAAACTAATCTTTGCAATTCATGTGCACAGGCTTTTAGCAATAGTGGGGCGGTGGTGTTGACAGTGGCTGATAATAAATTATCAGGATTTCAGTTCAGAGAACATTCTGTTATGGGGCAGGATACAAATGTCATAAATAAATACAGTTGGAAGTATATGTGGAGACCATCTGGTCACAGGTGTCTACAGCACCTGTAGTCTTATTATAATAATAAATGATCTTAGGCTTGGATTTGTGGTCTGAGATTGGTACATCTTCATTACTTGGATGGAAGACCCCTCCTCTAGTTTCCTGCATTGAGCAGGGGGTTGGACTCGATAGCCTTGTAGGCTCCTTCCAACTCTATGATCTATGAAATCTATGCATTGAGGAAAGGAGATCCATCCTCATTTCTTTGTACATCATTATCAAGTTTCAAACCTTTTTGAAAACTCAAAATGCTGTTGTTCACATGTCTGGATTGTGAACACGGGGAATTTCTGGTTCATTTTTCCCCCTAATATGCCAACCAGTCAGGTTTTTCTTAACTAATTCCTTGGCTAGCATTACACTACTGAAAAAGATATATATCAGTTGTTATAGTTCATCTGGGGCACTGCAAATATGGTATTATTTTATCAACATCCACCCAGCCTAGATTTTGAGCTGTGAGGACACCTTTACCCATGTCTGCATCATAAACATAGGATATTTTCAAATCACAAAATACCAAAGATTTTATGCCATACTTTGTGAGTTTGGATGACAAATACTGCCTCATTGGCTGCCTCTGAATGGCAGAGTCTTCATCAATTGTAACATTCATATATTGTATGAAACACCATAAGAGAGTCTCGCAGTTGACCACCGAAGCCTGACTTAGTAAGTTTTGTGCAAAATGTTAGGTATAATGAAAAAAACAAAAAACAAATTGCATGGTCACAAGGAAGATTCTAACTGGAAAAGCTATGTTTAGAAAATCTGGGCTTCTAAAGGGGTTTTGTAAACCTACGGGGTACTATTGACCATTGATACCATTTGTGGTGATGTTAAGTCATTTATTTGCCTGTTATGGAAACAGGCAAAATAAAGTTTTTTCATTCTCTATGCTCTTTTCTCACACAAAATGGACAGAACAAGTTCTGGGCTAAGCATCCTGAAGACATGACAGGAAATTAATAGATTTATGCACCAGTTCTGCACACCTTTAAAATGTATGCATTCTTCTCTCCTTGATTATAGTGTATTTGTGCACATTTTTTCAAAAGTATGCATTTTTAAATGTACACATGCTGTTGAATGCATTTGGGGGCGGCGGTCTGTGAATCACATTGAAGCATTTGGCGGGGGCATTTTTACCCCTAGCACTTTATGTGGATGACTTTTAAGTTGTCCCAGTCAATCCAATGGGTGTAGAATTGACCTCAAAAGATGTAAGAGTAAAAACATTGAATTTTAATTAAGGCTGTAATCCTTACCTGGGAGTGAGCGCCAATGAATTCCATGGGACTTACTTCTGAGTAGATGCATGTAGGATCTGTGCGGTAAATTAAGGAAGGGGTCCTCTAAAACACCACATGACAATTCACACACATTGTTATTCTTGAGGACACCCGGAAATTTAGGGATGTGCGAATCAGCAAAACTCGAGCTTGGCGAAGTTCTCCAAATTCCATCTCGAAGCTCAATCTAACTCAAATCTGCATCAGATTGTGAGCTTTGTTTTTTTCATCCATATTTTTGTGTGTATTTCAAAATGTATGCATCGATTCTGCGCATCTTTAAAATGTATGCTTCTCTCATTGATTAAGGTGTATTTGTGCACATTTTTCAAAAGTATGCATTTTAATGCGCATTTTTAAATGCACACATGCTGTTTAATGCATTTTTTGGGGGGTGTCTGTGAATCACATTGCAAGCTCGGAAATGTATGGACTTTGACTGCAGATTGCATCCAAGTCCGTGTTTGATCCAGGAGATGTGAACTGGACAAATCCTGATCAAAAATGAACTGGAACGAGTTTCACATACATCCCTAAAAACAGCCACTAACCTTCACGAAAGCATCGTGAACATTAGTGGAATAGAGATCAGTTACAGAATGTATGTGTTTTGTGTGGCTTAAGGTCTAACCTGAATAGCCCTCTGTGAAGGATGAGGCCTACACAGGCTTAGGTTAGTTGAAGCCTGTAGGCCCAAACACTTCCCTAAATTAGTTGAAGCCTGAAGGCCCAAACATTTCAGGATGGGAGGGGGCATTTGTGAGTTTCAGTTCACCCAATAGAAGTTAAGTATTATTTTTCCTGTTCAAGGTCACATGGTTATAACCTTCCAATCCTGGGAAGGCTTTATTTGTGTGGGGTGTGGTCAGCTAGAGCCAGAGAGAGACTGACTGCAGAGGAGAGAGGCAGACAGGAGTTAAGTTAGAGAACCTTGTGTTATTTGTCTGTTTAATTTTATTATACTTGCTTTTGAATTATAACTGCTCTATTATGTAAATACCCTAATGCAGTAAGTAAAGTGTTGTTGTTTACCCTGAGTTGTTGGAGTGACTTATTCACCACGCCTGAAGTCTATTCTCATGCTACTGGGAACAGGAAAGTAAGAGGCAAAGGATTGGTCTCCTGGAACAGGAGAGGCTTTGAGAAGAGGCAGAGATCTTCAAAAAGCAGGTCAAGGGGTCCCGGCAGTAGCGGAACCTTGATACCCTCTGCAGGTATTCACTGCGTGAAACCCCACCCCCAAGTGTCTCTGCCGCCTCCACTCCCAACCTTCATGCATTTAGCCCATAAGTTTGAAAGGGGATTCTAAGCACACATGCTTAACTGAACATGCTTTGAATCCTCTCTGCGATTGGGAACCCTGATTGCACAGGCTTCTCAATTGTGGGTAGGATTCTAAGTGTGTTCAGCAGTACACATTTAGAATCTCTCTTCACACCTTAGCGCTAAGTGTGGGAAGGTCAGAAGGAGAAAGGGGAGGGATGTTGGGAGTGGGGCCAATGCACAAGGGCCCTTTCCCCTCCACATGTTCTTTCAACATGAGTAGGTCTAACATCAGAATTGGGCTTCGCTCTAGTTCTTGCGCACACACACGATTCATTCATTACATTTCTATACTGCCCAATAGCTGAAGCTCTCTGGGTGGTTTGCAAAGATTAAAAACCATTAAAAATACATTATGCATAGTATAAAAAGCTGTTTACATACAAACACTGTGTGTGTGCTGACAGCGCGCGCGCACACACACACACACACACACACACCCCTAAACAATTTTAAACAATCTACATGAAAAACCCAGGACCTGATTAAAACCTCATCATATGCTGCCAAATGCCTGAAAGAAGAGGAAGATCTTAACCTGGTGCTGAAAAGATAACAATGTTGGTGCCAGGTGGGCCTCATTGGGCAGATGGTTCCATAATTGGGGGGACACCACCGAGAAGGCACACCCACACCTGGGGTTGGATGAATCTGTCAATTTTAGTTTCTCTCATTTTCTCATTTTTCCAATCTTAAGTTCAGTTTGTCCTGAACTTTGAGAATGCTTTTTTAAAAAAGCTTGCATGGAAATTCATTTTTGTGCACATTCTCCTAATGCATGCATTTTTGTATGCATTTTGTCTTAATATATACATTTTTTACAAGCAGTTTGCCTAATATAATGCACATTTGAACATTATTTTCTCTATGGTACACATTTGTGTATGTATTTTTTTTTTTAAAGGGAGGACTCCATTGCAAAATCCAGGAAGTGTGGATTTTGAAAGGTAACTGAGCTACAGTTCGCATAGTGGTTCAAAAGTGAGAAATTAGGTAAGTTTGCATTGAAATGTGAACTGAATGAATTTATCCTTGTCCCTACACAATCACACTTCCCATCCTCGCAATGCAGTTAATCATGTTTCATTGTTCATGCTTCTTCTAACGAATGTTTCATATAGTTCCCTAACACTGTTGTGTCTAAAATTCTCCATAGGCATCAGAGTGTATGTTTCTCCCTCCCTTCCTCCATTCAGTACTACTATTCTAAAGTCTGGATCTCTTTCTCCCAACATAAAATTATACCACTGTAGTGTAGAAATTACATAGAAATATTAACTACTGATTAATGTATTATATTGGTGTTTTTTTCCTAATCGGTAAATATTAGTTAGGCTAAGTATGGCTAAGTAAAATATGGTGTGTTATGTGTGTGTTTGTGTGTAATAGTAGTAGTAGGGTTAGTAAGTTTGCTTTCTTATATGCCTAATCTGATCCTGTAATGGAAGTAATGTCATATAGTATTTAACTCTGACATTTAGTGTTTGCCCTAGTAGATGGTCTTCCTTTTACTTAAGTGCCATTACTTTTATGTAGTCCATTTTCATTGCATTTAGTCCCATTTTAGTAATAATGCTTGCATGATTTACCAGGCAAATGCAATCTTTGCCCTGAATGGCACAGTGCAAGAAAAAATGGAAGCTGTTAAGAGGCTGAACGGCAAAAAAGTATTATTGACCTCTGCTGGCAGCCATGTGTTTCAATTATTTTCAAGAATCCATTTGTCAAATAAGTGAAGCGATGTGGGACGTCAAGTTCAAGCTGGGGTTAGTGCCTTTCTACATCTGATATGATGTATCTTCTGTAGCCATTTAATTGAATTACCCAATTTATTTTTCAAGCAACAATGCTCTACCAAGAGCCATGACATTAAACAATTAAATATGAGTTTAAAAGTCTGCATTTTGTGTAGTTCATCATTTCTCTGCAGCACAGAATGAGTCTTAGGAGCCTGCAGAATTCTGACATGGTAAAAACCTCAAGGAGGGGGGAGGGGAAGGAGCAGAAAAGAAGGCAGAAGAGGTGCCCATACTGTCCAAGGGGCCATGGTACTGGAGTAAAATCGGAGTGCTGTGCTTATTTCATGTTTTTCAGTTGTCAGATGTTTGCCCTGTAGCATCTCCAGAGAAATATATGGAGGCTTATTATTAGAGTTACGCATGCATCTTCTTTATATTTAAGCATCTTTATGCCAGAAAGGATTTGAGACAGAGGTTCAAGAGAAAAGAAAATGAGGGTTGTTGTGTCCCAATAAGGCATTTGCAGTGTGGGAATGGCAGAGCCAATACGCTGCACTAGTTTAAACACTTCTGCATCCGTACATTCCCTGTGAGACAATTGGACAAATGAAGATATAGGCTTGGGACTTAAGATAAAACTTAAGTAAGTTAATGGAAGGAAAGTTTCCCATCTCTTCCCTCCTGTACTCTGCAGCCACCTGCAACCCCTAAAAAATGAATGAGGTTGACGATTCTCCCTTCCCCCAGCAGCCCCCCCCTCCACACACACACACAACAGGAGCAGGCCTGCCCTCCAGGGACAGGAAAAGGTTCTTTTGTGAATTTCCTCAAGTTAATTTGTCTTAGGAACCAAGTCATAGTGAGTTCCGGAACGATATCTTGTTCAACTTAAAGAAAACAAGTTCATCTTCTAAAAAGTTTTTTTAATGATTAATATTTCTTTATTAGGATACTCAAAAACTGCCCTTCATCAAAGGATATTAGGGTAGTAAACAATAAACAGAACAAAAATAATGGTCATACAACCATCAAATGCAATAAAATCCAGTCAAAACAACATTAAAAGGCAGTAAACAAGCAAACAAAAAGCAACAACACGCATACAATAGGGCAGACTAACCAATTTAGGGTGCAATTCTATGCATGCTTAGAAAGAGAAAAGGCCTACAACTCCCAGCATACTCCAGCCGGCTATGCTGGCTGGGCAGGCTGGGAGTTGTAGGCCTTTTCTCTGTCTAAACATGCATAGGATTGTGCCTTTAGGCTGCAATCCTATACCCACTTACCTGGGATTAATCCCCATTGTATTTTATCATAATTTTACTTTGCAAACGGATCTGGGATTATTATTTTAAAATGAAAAGCAGTATAGCAATGTCCTGGAATGAATAAACAATAAATAAATTGTACTGAGTGAGTGGGGGCTTAATTCTGACTGAGTAGGTGTGTGTGTGTGTGTGTGTTGCACTTAATTACACTGTTAAGAGCTAGTGTGGCATAGTGGTTAGAGTGTTGGACTATGACTCAGGAGATCCGGGTTCTAGTTACAGGTGGCTCCAAGGCCGGGTCACGCCCCCAACCCGATCTTCTGCGGGGGCGCCGACCCGATCTTCTGAGCGGCGCGGAGACATTCTCTGCGCCGCTGAGACAGGAAATGACGCGACGGGGCCCTGCGCAGGCGCAGAATGCGCCACAGGGCTCCAGCGCGCCTGCGCAGCTTTCCAGCACGTCATTTCCGGTC
The DNA here is from genome assembly GCA_021292165.1 of Shinisaurus crocodilurus. Taxonomy (NCBI): domain Eukaryota; kingdom Metazoa; phylum Chordata; class Lepidosauria; order Squamata; family Shinisauridae; genus Shinisaurus; species Shinisaurus crocodilurus. The sequence goes on from CM037877.1 coordinate 47,448,911, forward strand.
CCGGAAGTGACGGGACGGAACGGACCACGCTGGCAGCTCGCCATGGAGAGGGCGAGCTACCCCGAAGAACAAGGCAAGGCCTCGCCAGGCATGAGCGAGGCCAATTTCAGCCTCGTTTCTGCCCAGAGATGCTCGATCATACAAGCCTAGCTAGTCCCCACTTGGCCATGAAACTCACTGGGTGACTTTGGGTCAGTCACAGACTCTCAGCCTGACCTACCTCACAGGGTTGTTGTGAGGATAAAATGGGGAGGAGGATGTAAGCCGCCTTGGGCTCCATGCAGGAAAATAGGCAGGATATAAATATAATAAATAAATAAGATGCCTCTGGCAACCAGAAACGTCTCGACCTGGTGCCGAAATGATTGCAAGGTTGTTACCAGTCATACTTTTATGTGGTGGGTGTTCCAAAAATGGGGTGCCCTGTAATGGTGATAAATACACAGAATAAAATAAATAAATCCAAATGTAGGGCAAATCCAGGCAGACGTTGGGGAGATCTACCCAAGAAGAGCACAGTGGCGATCGTTCTCCACTCCTCATTCCAGTGGGATTTGTGCAGAAGAATGGCCTGCTGGGTTGTGCTCTTTCTTGACTCCAAAGAGGCTGATGATGATGATGATGATGATGACGATGATGATTATTATTATTATTTTATTTTGTTTTATTTTATTATTAAATGTAAATGAATCTGTGATTTCCTAAAGATGTGTGGAGGAGCTCATTTGTGCATTGAGCTTGTTGTTTCACTCCATTTCTGACAACAGCCAACTGGGGAAAAATAATTCACTGACCAATTTGGGAGAGCCTGTGAAGTTTTAGTTTTTGCTGCTGAGTCCTAGAGATATGATTTTGATCTGAGAAGAATAATTACTGAAACAGAGAGAACAGGAATGACTTCTATTTTTTTTCAATTAACATTCAACAATTAAATTTTAATATGGTCAGGGAATTGTTCAGAGCTTTTTGTATGGGGATACTGCACCTTTAATTATCTGCCCTCTGGTGCCAAGCCTCCTCTTTGAGTGCTTCCATAAAAGCTTATTGCAGCTAGTTACTGAGCAAATTAGTACTTGAGTTTGGGTGAAAAATGTCTTTATTAGTCTTAAAACTGAAGTCACTGAGCATTCCCAGAAGGCGTGATTTTGTTTGATGAATAAATCTAGTAATTATCCTGCTGTTAGGGCTGCACCGCAAATGTCATAAGCAGATAAACAGAGGGAGCAAGCCTTCCGTAAATTCTCTAATTATCTATGTTGGACCACTTATTGCCTGCAGATGATTTATGAATATATTGATATATCCTTAAGTATTTTCATTTGAGTTCACAGATGCAAATAATTAAAGCACTAGTCATTTGCCAGAGAGAGAGAGAGAAAGGGAGAGAGTTGTGGCAGGTCAGGGTCATCTCATTATAAAGCCCCGGCCTATATTCATGTTATATAAGAAAAATGTAGGTATAATCTTCTTGTCTTGGCTATTTCTTTGGAGGTATTCCATATTTAACCCATTCTATTGTTATTCCCCATACTTGGGACATATCCACTGGTGTGTGTGTGTGTGTGTGTGTGTCAGTGCTTCAGTGGTAAACTGGGAATACCTGAAAATCTACCCATGGAAAAGGAGGAAATGTGTTTATATAATGTTTCATACAGTATTCCTCCATGTGGACTGGGTTCCCATGCTGATTTTGGGTAAAATCTAAATATAAAACCTAAGAATAGACCCATTGAAATGAATGGGACTTAAGTTAGTCATGATTAACTTAAGTCCCATTCATTTCGTCTACTCTAAGCAGGACTTATGTTGGACTTTACCCTTTGTGATCCCCTTGGTGTGTCATGCAAAGTGGTAATTATGATGGGAATTGGCACAGTAGCCCTGTGGCTTGAATGTTCTGACTGCACTGACTCAGTGACATAGAGAGAAGTGCCTCTCCTTTCCATGCCACCAGATTAATGTAAGAAGTTCCCCGACCACATGGGTGGAGCCCATGCTGCAGCTAAGGATGGATGCAAATTTCATTACAGTTTGTTTTTGATAAGAATTGACCAAAATTTGCAAATTTCTCCATTTTTGGGACAGAAAGTGCATGGGATTTTAAAAAGAAAATCAGTTGTGGAAGAAACCAAAACTGACAGAGCCATCCATCCAGGCAAAAGGCTTTGAGAGCTTTGCTATTAAAAGTCTGGATTTCAATCCATGTGGATTCAACCATATTTGTGGCGCAGAATGAGGGTGGCCACCTCTTTTTTTCTGACAGGCTCCTCATCTATAACAGCCATATGGCAGGCAGATACAGCCTGGCCCTTTCCGTGCCAGGAATAGCTGGGCCCATTGAATTTGGCTATGGGTGCGAATTTTGTTTCAGTTCAATTTCGATAAGAATTGACCAACATTCGCACATTTCTTCATATTCAGAATGGAAAGAATGTGAGATTTTTTTTTAAAAAAAAATAATAATAATTGAGAGTGGAAGAAAAAATGAAATTGACAGATTCGTCCATCCATCCCTAGCTGCATCTCTTCCCCATGCCAGTGTTAATCCAGGGCTAACACTGGCATGGGGAGGATCCACAGTAAAGACTCTGTGGACTGGTGGGGCTTCTAATGTAACCCTGGTGGGAAGGAGCAGCAGTGCTGTGGTTCCCATAAAGCTGAGGTAATGAGAGTGCCTAGAGCAGGGGCAGGCAACTTGGTGCCGTCCAGGTATTTTGGGCTACAGCTCCCATCAGCCCCAGCCAGCATGGCCAGTTGTCCAGAATTATAAGAATTGTGGTTCAAAATGTCTGGGGGACACCAGGTTGCCTACCCCTGGCCAAGGCTCAGGGTCAGGACTCTGCACTGTAGGAGGTCCTGGACCGTGGGGTTGTCAGGTGGATACTCAGCTTGGGCTAAAGGAAGGAATTACGGAAGACCAGCCAGAACTGCAAAAACCTGTTGAACATCTAATGGAACATCCAGAGCAGAGCAGTACATGCGACAAGCACGGAAAATGCTTCCAGGTCAAGCCCAGCTCTTTGGTCTGAGCCTAACTCTTGCTTCTCTGCTCTCTACCACAGATCACCTCTCCCGCTCCTTGCGTGTCTCCTTGTTGGGCCTTTTTTGCTAGGTTCCTTCAGACCTTCCCTACCCCCACCCCCACAACAATAGTGCTGGTTTCTGGGCAGGAGCCAGTGCTGAGGAAAAAACTTATATGGGTGTACCCTTATTCTGCTGGGAGGCTTTTGAAAGGTACATTTTGCAGGAGATTTGCAGTCTGTTCATCAGCTTGATTTTCAGTAACCCCAACACATGGGGGTGGGGGACACTTTGTGTGGTGGATAGCTGGCTATTTGGATAATGGCCACTCTTTGTACATTTATATGGCAGCTTTGAATATTCAGTGCATGTACTTGTATCCCAGCATTTAAGACCTTCCCCCCCCCTTTGCCCTAAGGCAGTCAAAATGATGGCTTGAATAGACTATTCTCCTTTCTTTATCGCAGGAGCAGAAAGAACATATGGAGCCTGTGTTCATCAATAGTACAGAAGCATAAGCATAGAACTGTGAAAGCTTTTATATTGCTGAGGCTCCAAATGTACAACAGACATAAGGTGCGGTTTTCTGTTACGGATTAGGAGAGATTTCTACTGCTTATTAAAGGCATAGGGAACTTGCCTGTGGCAGAGAAGGAAGCATCCAAGTGCAAAAACAGGTGCTACCCAGTGTGTGTGTGTGTGTGTGTGTGTGGTCCTTGCATATGTGCATGTGTTTTCTATCTACAGCTAGCTACTCACATGCACTTGGCACTTATATAATATATTAGAGTCTTTTAATCAGATGACAACAGAAGGTTTACTCTTTTTTTAATGGCTCAATTTTCTTTCCAGTTACTGATTCAACAAGGTGGTTAGCTAAACACCACATATGATTTTACAGAACCATCACCATAATACTACTGGACATTTGCAGGAATAAATGCAGATTTTAATACAGCAGAACAGGTCTTAGTCATTGGTTCTGGATGCCACCAGCATGCTGGGTTCAATCCCCGCTATCCCTGAAAGTGCCTGTCATCTACCAAGTGGCATGGCAGCATGTAGGTCTATCGTACAGTGCCCAGCAGCATCAACCATGTGACATGGCAGAATGTAGGTCTACTCTATCACATATATTTGGAATGGGGATTTAGAGCTGAGGCAAGGGCTGTACAGGTGAGGCTCTCCACACATTCACCAAATGCATGAAGGTGCAAGCAGCACCATGCCACTTGGCCCCATCTCCCAACTTTGGCACACATGCTGGCCATGCTTCCTTGTCATCCGTGCATTTGTTGGAATGTAGGAAAGGAGCTCCAAAGTGTGTACAATCACTGTCCTATGCGGCTCAGGTCCTCTTTCAAGCACTCCACGCAATACACGGAGGTTGGGGGGGCATGAGCAGTAGCATGTTGACATTGGAGGCATGGCCCGCAGCAAGCGCATTGGTGGCCTGTGCACTCACAAAGTGAACCTATGTAGGCTGTTACAATGTGTTCATTCCTAAATTATATGAACTATGTTATTCAGCCCTGACTCAAGGTCTCTCGTCATCTGAAGCAAGAGAATATGTGCTGCCACTGCATCACACACCCCAATGCCCCCACCCTTCCCCAGTCCTGCACCCTTTTACCGCCACATTGGCTCCATGGAGAGCTGCACAGCCAGAAGAAGTGGCCACGGGGCTCTCGTGAGACCTCTACGGCCGCATGTGATGAGGGAAGGAAAGGATGGGTGACTGCTCCAGAGAGCCCCATTGGCCACTCTCTCACTGCAGCAAATGCCAGAGTGGGAGACCAGCTGGCAGGGCTCTCCAGAGTGACGCAATTCACCACTCCACTGCCTGATGTAGGCAACTCACCCTGCTTCACGGGTGGGCTGGCCCTGATGTTATTTAATATTGGGAAGTACCAAGGTGATGCTGATATAGTAACAACCAAGTGAACTGCTTTCAGAGTATTTCAGAACTTCCCTCTCCCATTGCAGATCAGTGTCACAGCACTGGAAATCTCTGCTTCTTGTTGTACTATGATGCTTTTTCTTCTATCTCAATGGTCATTTGTCTTGTCATATGGTTAGTATATGGTTAGTCTCCCAAAGCAGTTACTTTACTCCCAACTCAAGGATGGAAAGCGGAATATCGGTGGTCAATATAAGAGGTTTAAAGATGTTCATAAGGCTAATCTAAAAAAATGCAATATAAACATCGAAAACTGGGAAGCTCTGGCCCATGAACGATCTAAATGGAGGTTGGCCTTTCACAAAGGTTCCATGGACTTTGAAGAAGCCCGAGTGCAAGGTGAAAGGGAGAAACGTGCTAAGCGAAAAGCACGTCAAATGAATCCTTTACAGGACCATCTTCTATCTGGTAACCTGTGTCCTCACTGTGGGAAGCTGTGTGGATCTAGAATTGGCCTCCACAGTCACTTACGGACCCATCGCTAGAGTCTACACAATCTTCTTTAGAATTTCCTCCTTTTATCCCGGAAGACAATCTTACTCGGTCACGAGTGATCGCCTGATGATGGTTAGTATTGTAATTTGAAACAACGGCTGCATTGCTGTTTTGCTCAGCTATTGCCCTGCCAGTTTACCCACACATGCAATATGATACAGGCCTGTGGCTTATGCTGGCTCAGCTTGTCTGAGTGTGGAAAGCTAAGCAGGGTCAAGCCTGGTTATTACTTGGATGGGAGACCCCTCCTCTAGTTTCCTGCATTGAGCAGGGGGTTGGACTCGATAGCCTTGTAGGCTCCTTCCAATTCTATGAACTATGAGACTATGAGTACAGAGACTAGATGTGTAACCACCTGCAGATGTGCATTCAATCCTCATTATTCCTGCATGGCATGAAGATGCGCATTCCAATTCATCCCTGAAAGTCTATAGGAATGCATATCCTCACACACTATCAGGAGACACTTTCCTTGTTTTCTCCACAGCTCATTCATTAGTCACATGTGCAATATCATGCTGCATGTGACTAAACTAAATATCTCTGGTTCAGGCTCTGTATGTTGATGTCATGCCTTATGTAGGCATATAAACTATGACATGAAATCTGATATGTCAGCTCTTTAAAAAAAAAAAAAGTATAGCGCATAGATCTATGAAAAGTCTACACATATCTCCACAATGATATGAGCAACAGACTTTGTATAAAGACCAAGTCCCATTCTATTCCCCATAGTTCCTCACGTCAATGTTTGGTGAAAAACACAGTTTTCCAAACCTGCCAAGGGCAGGCACACATGCCATTTTTTACCTTCTTGCATAACTGCTGAAGTGAAAACATAAGGCTGGGTAATGACAGTTATAGACACATGAGTTTAATTTCCCTTCCTCTAGTGTGCTAATCAACAGTTGACTCGGAACTAGTGGTTTGTTTTATGAGACTTATTAAATCATTTGGGGTGGGCATACGGATCACTGACATAATAAATTCAAGGGGTTTTTTTAGCACAGAGGTCAGGGCCAGATCAAAGTCTTTGAAGGCTCTAGACACTCTCATAATCATAGGCCCCCCAAGATAGATCCATAGATAAATATTTACATTGTATAGGTCACATAATCATAGATCTATTCACAGGGCCAATGTGGCTTGGGCTAGTGGGGCACAGCCCTGGGAAGATTCTAGCTTTCAAAACAAGGAAGCCCAAAACAATTGTCCAGCGTCCAGCTCACGCTGGTTCAGCTTGTCTTGAGTGTGGAAAGCTATATAGGGTCAGGCCTGGTTATTACATGGATGGAAGACCCCTCCTCTGGTTTCCTGCATTGAGCAGGGGGTTGGACTCGATGGCCTTGTAGGCCCCTTCCAACTCTCTATGAAAGGAAGAAAGATACTCCTCCACATTCATATCTTTCATTTAAACATACCAGGACTTGTCTGTCCTTCTCCTGGCCTGTGCTGTTGACACCAACTGCTCCTACATTACAGAGCTAATCAGAAATGCTGCTATGGTCTCCCGGAGAAGTCCTATCCCTTGTTTTCAGGAGGGGGGGAATTGCCAGGTAGTTTTCTCCCCCCTTTTTTTCTATCAATTTTCAAAAGGTTTGGAACACTGACCAGTTAGGACATGGTGCATGGCTATGGCCGCCCCCCTAACAAAAGGCTAAGATCTGAAAGCCTTGCTTAACCATGAGCCAATGTGAGTGCTGCTGCAAAAGAAATCACACCATCCAACTGCAAGGAGACTACGCAACGCAATGTTAGCTGTAACAGAAAGATAGCTGCCAAGATAGAGAAAATGATCGACATTTTCCAGTATTGTCCCGCCAAGCTGGATAGATGGCATCACCAAAGGGTTAGCTTGCACTTGCTGATGAAGCACTTTGGTTTTTTTGATGTTAAGTGAGAGACCAAGTTTTTCGTATGCTTCTGCAAAAGCATTTAGGATAGTTTGGAGATCATCCTCTGAATGTGCGGAGACCACATTATCATCAGCATACTGAAGTTCCACAACGGAGGTTGTAATTACCTTACTTTTTGCTTTCAGCCTGCTGAGATTAAAAAGCTTTCCATCTGTTCGTTATGTAATTCCCACACCAGTGGGAAGTTTCCCCTCGACAAGATGTAAAATCATGGCGATGAAAATGGCAAATAATGTTGGGGCGATAACACATCCCTGTTTAACACCTGACTTGGGATTGAGTGCCAGTGACAAATTCTCCACACAGTCCTTATACTATAATGAATAAATGTATCACTGAGATGGGCAGGCGGCAAGCAGCATATTACGCCACATTCAACAATAGGTTTCGTTTTCTTGTGGATAGGTCTATGACCAGCGATAAAGTGGCCTCTAGAGAGCAGGGGCATTATCTATCCATCTGATCTTGAACATGCATTCACAGATGAATTTTTGTTCTCATGTTTATATGCAGGCAGGGAATCAGTGGAAGAAATGATCATTGCACAAATAATGCGCAAGTTGGTGACATGTGTTTTCCAAGCCAACATTGCTTTTAGAATATGAATATGAACTGGTTTGCATGATGTCAGGGTGGTTAATAAGCCATCCTGGCTTGTTAACCATCCTGCGTGTGCCAGTGCGGCTTGTAGTGTCATGTAGCCCGGCAAGGGTGGCTTGTTGCCGTGGTTAACAGGTCACCCAGAACCCATGGACTGTTGTAGGGTTCTGGGGTGGCTTGTTAACCATGGCAACAAGCCACCCTGGCCAGGTTCGCATGACATGAAAATATGCTGTTGAGGGTAATTATGCTAATCCTCCTGCCCCCCAGCAGGTGACTGGCACGTGCGGAAGGGGAAATAAGCCACCGTGGCTTATTCCTCAAGCTGCGATCATGCAAACCGGGACTGAATCTTGCAATTTTTCAAACAAGTTGTGACAGGGAGCACTCTTTTTCAAAGCTGAGATGTATAAAGTCAACCATGGGACACACGCACACACAATAATCTCAGTGTTGCGCTAGATTCCTTTTGAAAACTGCTTTGGGGCATGAAGCAGCCATTGATAGCATTGTCAATAAAGTCATTCACTTTGCCATCTACAACATATTTAATGACTTCAGTGGCAGAGGTCTTGCTATGGGAATTGAGTATTAATACAAGGCATCTGCATGCCTTCTTGAACTCTATGGCTGGTGAAATTTCTGCTTCCCCATCTCTCTTTCCTCTTGCACCATGAGTAATTTTCGGAGGGACATTTCCTAGCCCTTTCTAAAATAAAACATCTGACTGTTCTTCCTATATATTTTGATACAGCAATCAAAGAGAATCTTTGAGTCCACTCCAACTTCCTTCAGGACTAATTATATGCTGAGGATATGTAGTTGCAGTTAATAAGCTTAGATACTAGGGGGAAATAATCAGTGGAAAAAATATACCACAGATAATTAATAAAAATCAATTAGTTTGTTAATGAGTAGTCTGCCATTACCCAAGGTGGTAGAAACCAGCTGGGGGAAAAAATTCTATATCCCCGAATAGGACATTTAGAACGCCTGCATCCTGCTGAGAATTTGAAAGGAAATAACTGAAAGAAGCAGCACTGCTTGGGTTAAAACTGGCTAAATTTCCTCATGAGATTTCAGATCCTCCAGCTAATAAATCTAGTAAAAAGTGATTCACCTTTAGTGTATGCTATAAAGCATTGTCTGATGCCTTAAGTACATTGCTCATTGCCCTGCATTAAAAACAAAACCCATAGTTGTAAATGTCAATGGCTAGGATTGTTAGAGCCCCTGCATCTCCTCGCGTCAGTGTAAAAGCTGGAAACACCCATTACCTCGTCGATGACTTTAGGATAACATTTTGCATTCAGAGATATAAATGGCACAAAGTCAAACATGATCTGACAATGAAATGCGGAATCTGCCTTCAAATAGTCCTTGGACTAAACCAAAAAAGTTCAGAAGTGACATTTTGCAATTTTGAGCCATTTTGCAGCGCAGGAAATATTGCCTGTTGCTAGCTGTTGCTGATATCATTTGAGATGTTCTTGCTATATATCACTGTACAGTAGATAAACATTTTTATTACCATCTCTGCAACAGCAACAACAAAGGGGGGGGGGGAGGAAAGATTTAAAGTATACCTGGATTCTTCCATATATGCTTACCACATTCAGCTGTGTGTACAGTAGTTTGTACTCCTACAGTCAATGCAAGGCCTGCCTATCTATCTATCTATCTATCTATCTATCTATCTATATAAGCTGTTCTTTCTTTTTGTTTGACATTGCTCAAAGACTATTACATGCAGTGGATTAGATCCAGATTTTTCTTGGATCAACCAGGCTTGTGGAAGTGGACTTCCTCTCCCCCTCCTTCCTGTGGTAGCCCCTCCAGCTCCCTGAAAATGCTACACAGAGAGTCCAGAGACCCTGCTGAAACTGGTCAGCTGCAGTGTGTGGGGGGAGGGGAGATGGATCCCTAAAAATTGGCCAGATGGAACTTCTGTGAGCAGAGCCCTTCCTCTCGTGGATAGTCCCTTCCACTCAACAAAGGCAGATTCTTCTGGATCCAACCCCATGATAAGAGTGCTGGATAAAACATGAGCTACAGCACTCATTCAAACAACAAACAAAACTCTGGTAGAGAGTGCGAATCAATTTACTTGGGATTTTTGCTGGTCAGCCTCCTCTTGCAACCCTGCAACAATACACTCTAGTATTCCAATTGTCTTCCAGTTCCATATAGCAAAAGTGGGGAGGTGAATGTGAAGCTGTGGGGTGGGGGTGCAGGCAGGTGGAGGGATTGTTTCTGGGAAATGGGAAAGAGGGAAGGGAGCCATGGGTCATCTGCTGACTGCTCCTTACATGACACTGTCATGTGGGATATGGTGTAAGCACACTGTACCAGCCCCAAGGAGCATAGCAGCATCAATAACTACTCCTGCACTAGTATGGATGCCATTATGGCCACCATTACAGTTGGGATGGGAACCATAATCCAATGAGCTTCGGTGTCACCACCACAGTGCCACACAGACTCAGGTTACTGATTTTTAATCCATTTCTTATATTCTTAAGTCTCCTCAAATATGAAATGATGGGATGTGTGTGTATTGTTGCTGTGACAGTGATATTGTTGCAGTCCCTACATAAGTGGTGGCATTTTGGAATAAGGATTAAAATATCTGTTCTAAAGGAGGTTAAATAAATTAATAATTGTCCTGGAGAGTAAGATTACTGGGGGTTTGGGGGTAAATAATGCAATCTTCAATTCCTGCCCCCCTCAGTTCTATCAGTGGACAAATTAACATCTCTTCAGATTCTGACAAATGTTTGACAGGGAAAGGAGAAGGGAAACAATAAGTTTTATTCCAATGGGTACGTAATATCTTTGCCCTATTAACAGATAAACTGTTTCATGCTGTGATGTGTTACATGTCATACATGCTGACTCTTTTACCTGGATTCTGAATCTGAATTTTATTTATTTATTTATTATATTTATACCCCACCTTTTTTCCTGCAAGGAACCCAAGGCGGCTTACATAATTCTCCTCCTCCTCTCCATTTTATCCTCACAACAACCCTGTGAGGTAGGTTAGGTTGAGAGTCAGTGACTGGCCCAAAGTCACCCAGTGAGTTTCATGGCCAAGAAGGGATTAGAACCCGGATCTTCCGAGTCCCAGTCCAACACTCTCACCACTACGCCAATTGTCATTCATGTATTTGTAACCTCAAGGCTATATTATTATAGCACACTGTACACAGAACAATTGAGAAGCTTCTGCAGTTTATGCAGAATGCAACAGACCACCTGCTAACATGTCTGGGTTGTCAGGAATACATAGACTAGTGTTTCCCTTATTTCTTTGGCCTCCAATTGTCTTTTGGACACAGTTCCTTAGTGGTTTGGCCCAACATACCTTAATAGACAGCATCTTTCTCGTTGCCCCATCAAAATCTATAGAAAGCAGACAATCAAAAGTATCCACATGAGTTCATCATCTGTGCACCAAGTTCAAAAGGCAAAAGTGTTTGGAGATATTTTCTACAACTTCAGTATTATAAAAGACTCTTGCACTGAAAAGTAGGAGACATCACTGGCATCCCTCCCCCCACACACACACACATTTGTCTCTCCAAGTTATCTGAGCTTGTTTCTGAAGTGGAACTAATGCATTAGGCATCCTTCATTGTTCTGTTTTTATATATGAATTTTGTGCATGTGCCATTTGCCACAACGTTCAGTCCTTTGAATCTTCTCCCCATATCAAAGATGAAGATGTGTGCATTGATAAAGCACTGAAAAAAGCAATCAATACAGCCATGAAAACTGTATATTTCTATGTCCCCAAAAAGTGCTCAAATGAAAAGAACCCTTGCTTTCGACAGCTGTCAAAAGTAACTGCTCATGAAAAGGGGTGGGATGTAGATCTCCCCTTTCTGGAGTATCTAGAGGCTGGGGGAAGTGTGGAAAAGGTGGAGGGGATTGAGAACAATCAGGGCAATACTAAAAAAAACTACAGGATCATGCCCAAAGGAAGGAGATGTACTCACCTCCCCCTGTTTTGAGGGGGGGAAACCCTTCACTGCTTTGTTTTTCAATTGACAGTTTGGCAATTGACAACTGTCAAGTGTGTGCAAAACAACCTATATGCAGCCTCGCTTGGTCAATGCCCATGGATGTTGCCTACTGCACTTTGACAGCAGAAACTTACCAGGACAGTGGCCAAGCAAGGCTCCAGATTTCAGGCAGCTGTAGGAGTACGCCTGTGAAGGACCATGATTATTTTTTTTTAAGTGAGAAAAATTGTGCACATTTGTGTCGTCCACAAAAAAATAAAATTAAAATGGTCATGGGGCCAATGACGGTTGCTCCAAAGTGTTGCTTGGCCATTGGTGGAGTGGCTGTCACTGGTGGCGAGATGGGGCTCCAGAAAAAAATGAAAAACCCCACAAATGAAAAGGGGTCACGATTAGAGCAGGGAGGGGGAGACAACCCATGGTAACCCCGATCATCTGTCACACGCACCATGGGTTGTTCCATGAACAGCCCACACCAGTGATGGCAAACCTATGGCACGGGTGCCACAGCTGGCACTCAGGGACCTCTCTGTGGGCACTCGAGCCATTGGTCACCAGATCGCGAAAAGACTGTCCCCTTCTGCAAAACACTAATGATTTTGTTCTTTCTCACAGTGTGGAACAGAATGATTTTATTCTAGAATTCCTGTTACAGAATTCTTTTCTACATTGTTATCACATTTAAAAGATTTTGAAGAATGGTGCACAGAGCACGGCTTGGATGTAAAGCCCTAACAGTTGACCTGAGTTCTGCATGTGTTGCTCTCAAACTAACGGAGTATGAGCCAAGGTTTGACAAATTATCAGCATGCATGCAATAGCAAAAATCACATTAATTGTGCAAAAGCATGCCCAGTGCAAACTTTTACCTAATGCAGTGTTTGCAGTCCAAGACATAAAGTGTTTAAAATGTGTTAAGCACGTTTAGTTTTCTTGTTTATCTTGGTCATCCTAGTACAGGTTGACTTTTACTAATCCGACACCAGTAGAAGCAGGGAAAGGACCCGGGATAAAGCTTGCCCCACACAATTTCAGTCTGGCATATAATCATATTACAAGTTGAGAATCCCTTATCCAAAAATACATGTGCCTAATTATTTAAAAATTTGTATAAATTCCCTTCAGGCTATGTGTACAATGTAGTACTATAATAATTTTTTGAGTTGATTTTTTTTCCAACAAAAAACTGTTTGTATCATTGAAAGCTCTGTTACTGTGTTTTTCTTTTAAGATAAAAGATGTTAATTAGTTTGGACAACTGTATGAGTTGTTTTTCTAAAACTAAAACCTCGGTATTCAGGTTTAATTGCAGTGTTGGCACTTTGAAATAAGTTGGTTTGTGTTGCAGTTTGGGCACTCGGGCTCAAAAAGGTTCGCCATCACTGGCCCACACTATGTAGCTTATTGACAGGGTGGGTTGCCATGTCATGCGAATTCACCCATTGTGACCATTGATAAAAGTCCACAAAAAGTCATCTTGATCTGATGTACCATCAGTTGTATCCAAATTATTACTACATGGTGTTTCACCAAAGTGCAGGAGCGGATATGAACATCATCAAAATCAAAACACAAAAAGAATCACAATAAAATCAAATGTATGATCACATTCAGTTTGCTTCTTTGCAGTGGATATCAATATACAGATATGCATTGTAACACAGAGTGTGAGGGGAGACACAAATGAGCTGACAGAACTTAGTAATGAGAGCTATAGCAGACTTCACATGTTCCAACTGCAGAATTTTTAGACATTCTAGTTAAACATGAATTCAGGAGGATTTGGAATGCTGGGCCCAGCAAACCCACAGAACAGTTAAGTAACAACTTAGTGGGGAATCTGCTCATCTGTACTGAAAAGTCACTGAAGCTATAATACTGTTAGGCTTTTGGATTTATTTTTGGTGGTTCAGGTTAAGGTGATATATTTTTTTTAAATCCAGGGCTGCACCAAATATTCTCCACTTTAGATTTTTCAGATATAGGAATGCTGATGCAGCAGAAATTTCTCCCCAAGTATACTTAGGTTGTAGAAATGTTCATCCCACCCCACCCAATCATATTCACTGCCATTATTTTTTCTGGCTCCTACCTTTTAGATCTCATCTTCCCCTCCCACCTGCCAGGGCTGCTGCCTCTCCCTTCCTGGATTAGTGATATGGGTGACCTCATCCAGTCAGTGATCACATAGTAAACATGTCACAAGTCTTCATAGGCAGTCAGATTTGGCTAGGTGGTGACACCATTAAGGGCAAGTGAGGGCAACATAGATAAATGAACATTTTCTCAAGGAGTGTTCAAATATCCAGCAAGAAGGTCTTTTTCAACATTGCCAAAGTTGTTTTAGTGCTGCCCTATTTTTAACCATTTATACTAGTGTGATTCATTTATAAGTATTTTTAAACTTGTTTCTTATCCATGCTTTCACATTGGAGAAAGCTGGACAATCACCACAGTGCAATCCTAAACATGTTCATGCAGAAGTAAATCCAATTGCATTCAATGAGACTTACTCCCTTGTAAGGGATGCTTATCAGTCAAAATTATCTATGCTTGAAGAAATTATTTCTGAGGATAAATGTAGATATATCTATATCTATATCTATATCTATATGAAGGTGTCCTGACTGACTGACTGACTCATCAATGCCCAGCTCAAACTGTTTAATCTAGGAACGTGAAATTTTGAAGGGACATTGCTTTTATGACGTAGACCCCCACTAAGGAAGGATTTTGGGAAATTCCGTCCCTAAGGGGGTGAAAAAAGGGGGCAAAATCACCCCACGGTCATATCTGCAGCTCTGCAAATAGGCCTCACCTCATAATTGCTGCAGGAGTCAATTTGCTGCAGGAGCCAATAGGAACAGTAATAGATTTCATAGATTTCATAGATCATAGAGTTGGAAGGAGCCTACAAGGCTTTCGAGTCCAACCCCCTGCTCAATGCAGGAAACTAGAGGAGGGGTCTCCCATCCAAGTAATAACCAGGCTTGACCCTGCTTAGCTTTCCATGCTCAGACAAGCTGAGCCAGCATAAGCCACAGGCCTGTATATAGGCCATACGACACTTAGAATGTTCGTATGAATTCCTGCAGGGGCCAATAGGGCTGGGTATGCAAATCTCCCCTAGGCCACTTAGAATGTTCTCTGAGGGGGTGAAAAGGGAGGGAAACTTTTTAAATGACCGAATGACTGTCGTCGCATAGGCTCCATCACGTTTAGACGGATCTGCCCCAAACTTGGCATGCTCACTCTTCATCATCTGTAGACTCTCAGGATTAACCTGATTTTTCTTTAAGAACAGATATTTCTGCCACAAAAGATTTCTGCTGCCAGCACCCAGCCTAAATGTTACACTTTCAGTCAGAGACACTGCATCTTTTCCATACATGTTTCTTTTAAAAACAATTATACCAAATCCTAAAATCAGCCGTGGGCAACAGCTAGTTTTGTATATGTATTAAGAGAGTGATCCTACTATGACCCCTAGACAGCATGTAGCGGGGAATAGGATAATTTGGGTTCTCAGATCCGGGGTCAGAGACAGAGACAGAGCTCTGACCTCAGAGCTGGGGATGCGTGCTCTGATCCCTCTCCCCCCACCACCCCACAGCTGGCATGGAAAGCACTGTGCTGGCTGCCTCTCCGAGGTGGGGAATTTGACCTTGGAGAGGGGGTAAAGTAGGTATTCCAGGAGGCGGGGGGTGGAGCCGAGGAGACCGGGGCCACCAGGATACGAGGGTACTCCAGCCTTCTTCCCTCCCCCTCTGGCTGTCTAGCTGAAATGCAGAGTGAAAGGTGCGGGGAGGTGGACATCACCCCTGCATCTCCTCCCATTCTGCACTGGATGCTCGTAAGCCTCCAAATTTGGGGTGGTGGTGGCTTATGAGCATCAAGGGCGCAATCAGTAGGATTGCTCCCTAAGGGTTCAGAAAGTTACACGACCATTCTCTATTTTCTAATGCTGTAATGGGGATGGACGACTCTGTCAGTCTCGCTATCTCCCGCATTTGAATTCTTTTACATCTCAAGTTCTTTCTCCTAAATATGAAGAAAGTTGTGGGTTTTCGTAAATTTTTATCAAAACCAAGCTGAAGTTCTCACCCCTTGACACTGGACAAATTCAATAAGGCTGAGGAGCCTATCAGAAAAAAAGAGGCGGGGACTCTAATTTAGCACTAACATGGTTGAATTCACAGAGCGCTTTTAAGACTGTTAAGAGCTGAACACAGAAAGCTCTGGGCCTGGATGGATCAATACTGGGCTAGGCAGACCAAGGGTCTGACTTTGTATAAGGCAGCTTCCTATGTTCCTATATTCCTACGACTACCTGAGAATTTGTGTAGCATGTAAAGACTTAGCATGCCACTGAAAGAGGGCTTCTAACACTCAGCTACAATATGTGTACATATCAATTACAGCTGTCATCTGATTAACAAAAAACTTAGTCAATTAATGATATGAAATTTACACTGCAATTCTATACATGTCTACTCAGAACTAGCTTTATGCTGCAATCTGTACACACTTACCAAGGAGTAAGTCCCTTTATTTATTTATTTCATTTTTCTACCGCCCAGTAGCTGAAGCTCTCTCGGCGGTTTACAACAATTAACAAGACAGTCCCTGCCGGCAGGCTTACAATCTAAAAAGACACGAGACACAAGGAAAAAGGAATGGGGAGGGAAGAAGGGGGAATATTAATTAATTCTTCTGGCAGGGCTGGTGGAATGGCCCTGCGCTCCCTCTCTTCTCCTTCTGCACAGCCTACTGGAATGGCTGGTGGTGGTGACAGTAGAGGGAGGAGGAGCCTTCAGGAGGGAGGCCTTTCAGCAGGGCTTGGTGGAATGGCCCTGCGCTCCCACTCATCTCATTAAATTTAATGGGGCTTACTTTTGGGTAGATACATATAGGATTGCAGTATTTATCACAGATAATGCATGCATGTATCACAGCAGGCCCCAGAGGTAGAATGCTTTTTCTAAGATGCTACCTTAGCACCCATGATTTTTTCCAAGTACTTTTAAAAGATTACATTTTAAAAACAGAAGTCTCCTTTCTGGTAAATCTTGGGTGGAATCTTGTTAATCAGTTCATCTAACTGATTACTGTAATATTGTACAGATACAATAGTATATATGATACAATTAAATACTTATCTAACTAGGAAGAAATGGCCATGTTTAGAATGAGACCTTGGCTGAACTGGACACCTATGACAACTCTTATGGTAGATTTATAATACTCCATTTAAACCTTACGCACTCCATCAAGAAATAGAAGCTTCTTCTTGGCACTCATTAACCCCTTGATTGCCTTTAGTTTTCCATCAACCAACAGCAGCCCATCATTGGCACTAATTAGTTCTTAATAGTTATTTGGGCTATGGGTTTGTGCTCCTGACTTTGCCTATCACAGTCTGCAAAGAAAATCATGGAAATAGCTAATGAGATCAGAGAATGAGGAAGGTGCAAAAATAGCAGGTATACAAATGTAGGTGATCTCAATCTCAATATATTATATAAGGCTTCCATATTTAAATATAGCACTAATAAAATATTTAATCAACCATGCTGCCTGTTGCATGGAGTCCATGAACTGTGCTCTTTTGGTGCTTTCTCAATGTCAGCCCATATTAGCTACTCTCTCACTAAGTTTGTAGCTGCTGAAACTACTATTTCATCATATTTGTCAAGGAAATGGTGTTCTTACGTATCACAAATGTAGAACAGCTACCAGTGCAATTGTATACATGTCTACTCAGAAGTAAGTTCCATTGAATGGAACTTACTTCCAGGTAAGTGTGCATAGGATTGCAGCCTGAGGTTAGTGCTGAAATACATGGAGTAAACTATTTAGCCTATTTCTGTATATGCCTCTCAAATGTTCTTTGTGGTATCAAATAAATTTACAAGCAAGATAGTTCTTTTTGCTCACAAAACATGCAAGCATGCCCTATTTGAAGCCCCAAATGCAAGATCGAGTACATGTTTGCCAAAAATATTCGCAAATTGTCAGACACATACTCTCATGTGTCTCATTCTCAATTCCTAGTTTGATTTGCGCAAGTTTCCTCTCATTTGTGCAAATTTCTTCAGTAGACTGAATCAGCCCCGCTGTAGTCTATGGTGGAGATTTGCGCAAATCTCCTATTCAATCACTGCTCAATTTGCGCAAGTTTCCCATTTGTGCAAAATGAGCAACAATTGTAAACTCAAACAGGAATTGGGCACGAGATGAGTGGCAAGATGATATTCAAAGAATCCTAGCAATCTTGAATATCACTCATTCACCCATCCCTAATTTGCCTAACTCATTCAGACATTACTTTTATGTTTAACTTCCTGAGAAGATTCTTAAATGGGATGTATGGATCTCACCTTTTTCAGATTTGTGTGCTCTAGACTTCATTGTAGCACACAGATTAAACTACCAGGATCTATTCACCCCAGCTTGCAACCTCAAATGATTGGTAGGAATGTGCGTGGGTGGTATTATTTACCAATAGCATCAGGTATTGGAAGCCCCAGTTACACCAGCCAGGTCAACAAGAGTCCATATACTTCAGTTACTTGCACGGGGTTGCTTCCAGATTTAAGATAGATGAACTGGGCTGGCAGAAGTGGACTTCCCCACCCTTCTACTCCTTCCCAAAGCAGTCCTTCCAGCACCCTGAAAATGCTATGCAGAGTCAGGAGACCCTGCTGAATTGGGTGAGCTATGGTGTTAGGGGAGGGAGATCCCAAAAATGGAGTGGAGGGACCATCTGTGAGCAGAGTTCTTCTTGCAGAGGGTGCCTTCTGCTCATGGAAGGCAGATCGTGGATCCAACCTACCATGTTTATGTGGCTTCTAGATTATGGGTGTCAGGTTGGTTTCGGCAAGTTTCACCAGACCCTAATTCTTAAGGTGCTCATATGTGGTTGTCTCTGAACACACACTTTCTTTTGTCATGGTTGCATTTGGGAGGCTTGAACATTACACACACACACACACACCAATTAAGGAGATTCACTACAGCAAGAAACCTGCAATTAAAATAATGTATTGAGGCTTTATGTTCAGGAATAGCCATCTAAAAAAGCTTTCACAGTAGTGAAAAGAGGAAAGCTGAGCGAATTCATGTGATATAACAGTTGCAGACTACAGAAACTGGTTATGTATTTTCTAGCTGCTGGCAAGGCTGCAGACATGTCTGGCTACATCAATATTAAGATATAGCAGAAATTAAAATGAAAGCAGGACATGGTAAAGGTAAAGTGAAAGATTTTGCTATTAGGGCTGTGCTTTGATCATGAGGCTTCAAATATATCTATCATCCTACATCTGTGAGGCAGTATTAAAAGGTTAATGAAGTTTTGTACCTTTTTGAACTTATTATAACTAAATTGCTGCCTCAGCAAATACAGGGAATTTCAGTACTTTAGGATATATCAGGGTATTTTGGTGTACAAAAAAAGGTTCAAAAGTCTTCAGATTTATTTTTAAACATATCTTAATACAGTGTTCAGAAGGGTAACATGCTAATGCTGTTGCAAGGGGACTCCATAAAGATCCCACTCGCTCTTAAAATGGCAGGTTTTGTTAAACCTCCATGTGTGAGGCAGTGTGATGCTGATGCTTATATATAATTTGCAGACCTCTGGAAGAAAATGCACATCCTATTAATGGGTGTAGTTAGATGGCTGGTTTGCATCAGCCTTGTAGTTAAGGCTGGTAACATAACATTGTAGATGTAATAGGGATACTGTCGTGGGTTAAATGAGCATAGCTTGAAGTATTATTTTTTTCAAAAAAAAATTGAAAGGTTGTGGCAGTAATAAAAAGGTTGAATGGTAATGTCTCTAATTGAATGGTAAGGCCTCTTTCCTATTAAGTCACTCTTTCATCTGTCTTTTTAATTATTTCATTATCATTTTGTACTGCAGTTCACAATGAAATGACCATTTGTGTTTAAGTGAAAGCTAATTATTAGGACTGAATTATTGTGCAGTTTATTGATCCCTATGGTGGATTAAGGGCTTTAAGTTAGTCTAGACAGAATAGTTAGCAAAATGACAAAAGGAAACATATAAGGCCCTTGGGAAGAATCCCTACGCTTCATAAGCAATTAATGCCTGCCAGGTAATGGAATTTAAGTTTATACTAAATCCAGCAGTGCTTTGACATTTCAACTGCCTTATAAACACATTAGTCTAATGAATTAAGACTTATGAATTGTGTTTAGACACAAGTAGGAACCGTTGCAAGCCTGGGATATTTTTAGTCCTCATTGATCGAATGAAAAATAGATAATTTTCCCTCTGAATTAGATGAAAAATGAAACGTGCTCCTTGTAGTGTTTATCTCTGTTCATTCTGTTCTCCATTGATGGATGTGTATTAACAGTTTCCATTTCCCAAAGAACACTAATCTCCCTTATGGATGTGAATAGTATACAGTGATAAAGAAAGAAAGGAAGAATACAGTAGTGCTGAGTAAGAAGCCAAACAGGACATTCATCTCAATCCAGCACTGGGCAAGTTTAAAAGCAATCTGTCATTATCTTGATGAGCAAGCCACTGCTTGTGCTAACTACACAAGCCTTTGCTGTTATTTGTAAGAGTGTGTCCTTGAGTAGACTATGAAGAAATCAGGCTGAATGGATTTACTGGGTCTTCCTGTCTCATATGACCATAAGGGTCCATAAGGGTTCCATTTTCCATAAGGGTTCCATTTTCAAGGACTTTCTGGGCAAGTTGCCAGTCCAATTGTAACTATGGAGTAAGATGCATTGTAGCATTTTAATGCCCTGTTCTGGTGTTCAGAATTGTCCTCCAAATCTTTTGTGGTTCTGAGTAGTCTTCCTTTATATGTTCTTTGCTTTTTAAAGCTTCTGTGTGCCTTCTTGGTAGGTTAATGTTTAGACAGCTTGGGTTCCTTGAGTTCTCAGTGCGCAAGATAAAAAGGCCCAACAGGAGAAAGAAAGTTAAATCAAGACCTGATAGATATAAACTTAAATGTGACTGTCATCTCAATGACTTGGAGTCATTCACCCACTGTTTTTGGGATAATCTGAAATATCAGTTAACAAAATATCTCCCAAATCTGCTCAGTCAGTTTTTGGCAGCCAGGAAGATTAAATTAGGTCCAGGAATAGAACAGTGGGCGGCTTGAGTATGGCACAATGGTATTCAGATTTCCCAAGAAGGGAACAATGCTGAGTCTTGAGAAAGGAGATAGATTGGAGTTGGGCAAGTGTAGGATGTTGCACCAGTGACTATTCATTATTACAGTCTTTTCCTCCCCCACACTCCAGGAACAGCATAGCAAATATGGCTACAAAGCTACTGTGAGGATGCCCAGCGGCAAGGACATGCCTGGAGGGGTTGTTGACCTTTTAACTTGAGAAGTAAAATTCTAATGCTACATTAGAATCCACTTCTGAATGTCTATTCAGTTTTAAAATTGTTTTCTGCATGGCATCAGATGCTGCAGTTTAAGAAACCCAGTTGAGAAAGCCTACTGGGGTATGTGGAGCTAGTTGTTTAGTTTAAGCTCTTGTATTTTGGATCCCAACCAAGGTTCTAAAGACTTAATCACTTGACAACACTTGTCTCATTAACTTATCCATGTCTCATATTAAAGAGCTTTTGAAGAGCTGTGGACATTTCAGATTATTATTATTATTACATTTAGGAATGCAATCGTAAACATCCTTACTAGGAAGCAAGTTTTACTGAGTTCAGTGGAATTTACTTATAAGTAAACATGTTTGGATTGCACTGTTAGGCTTATAACATAAAGGGACAAATTCAATAACCACATATGCAACCCACTGGCTCCCATTTGGTTCTTTTTGGATGTAATGCAAAACTATGGTTTAGAGTTATATGCATGAGTAATGGCTTTCCCTTTCCTCCTCTGGAGCTGCTGTGAGGAGATCAGAAGATTTCACAATCTAACTAAACCCAATTCCCAACTTTTAAGCCAAATAGCTTTCCTGGATACAGCTGAACTGAGGGGAACTCTGTTTAGTTTAAGCTCTTGTTTATTCAAACAAGCCAGGATCAAACTCTTGTTTATGATCCTAGCTTGTTCTAGAATCATATTTGAAACTAACCAGAGTTTCCAGAGTGAAGAGAAACTCGAATTAGTTTACAAGTAGAAACAGTGTGCTTTGAGACTCATATCTTTGCTGCACCAGAGGAGGAGAGGGGAGGGGGAAGGGAGCAAGCTTGAGGCTCATTGTGGCTCATGCATGTAATGCTAAATCATAGACCAAGCTAAGTCTAGACTTTTAAGAGCTAAGCATTCAAAGCCCTGGACCTGGTTGGATGGATCTGTCACTTTTGGTTTCTCTCACATTTGAATTTTTTAAATCTCAAGTTAATTTTGTCCCGAATATGGAGAACATTGTGAATTTTGGTAAATTCTTATCAAAAATGAATTGAAACTAAATTCTTCTCACCCATCCCTAGCAAAGGAGGGAGCCAAAAGAGGGACCAAAAATGACAAAAGAGGGAGGCATGTAACCAAGCCAGTTATCTCCTGCTTTTGGCTGCTTGCCACTTAATCAGGTGGCTGAAAAGAGGTACTGTAAACATAATAAGCTTGCAATCTGCCATGCCTAAACCAAGCTTTATTGTCTGCCAAGTGACCCAGAAAATGAATAATGCTTCACATTTGTTTATGAACTCTCAGAACTTACTCCTGCTCTTTAGGCTGAGCAATGCGGCCCTCTGGTGGGGACCAGGCTGACTTCCCAGATGTGCACTTCAAGACTTGCTTCCTACCCCAAAGGTCCTACTGTTCCTCACCACCCCTGCTAGCTAGTCAGCTTCAACCCACTGCCTTGTCTTTTGATTTTGCCTTTGATTATGTCTCTAGCTGCTGCCACTACCTTGAGATGCTGTACAGTTCTGCTCCATGGCCCTCATCCTGCTCCAACGTGGAACTGAACACTTGATATAAAGTCATAGGATTGGTTTGACCATACAGTAAACCATAGTTTAGCATTATGAGAACAAGTTGCAGTGAGCCTCAGGCTCACACATTTCCCCTCTTCTCTCCTCCTCTGGTGCAGCTGTGAGGAAGCTTCCACTTCTGTTTTAGACATGTGAGGGATCCACTCTGATGGATTGTTTATGGGTTTCTTCAATCTACAGTCCCCAGAAGATAACATGGTTTGGATATACTTTGCATCCAAAAATCTGTACATGTCAGGACTTGCAATGCACACAGGACTTGTAATCCCCACATCCGATTTTCATAGATTTCATATTATAGAGTTGGAAGGAGCCTACAAGGCTATCGAATCCAACCCCCTGCTCAATGCAGGAAACTAGAGGAGGGGTCTCCCATCCAAGTAATAACCAGGCCTGACCCTGCTTAGCTTTCCACGCTCAGACAGAAATGCACACTTTTGAAAAGTGCACAAAGAAAGGTGTATACATTTTTAAAATGCACATAAGCACTCTTTAGTCAACAAGTCAAAATTTTACAATTTGAAAAAGTGTGCAAAAAAAATCTATATGGATTTATGTCCATATATATCCATACTAACCCCCGGCATGGAATGAACTTGGCAGTGAAAAATGGTGGAGGTTCACAGAACCAGACAGGGCACATCTGTCTTCAAGCCACAGTATATGAAGCTTGTTTGTTTTTGCTAACCATAGGTAGGATTAACCACAGTTTAGGGTTCAAACAACACTGAGGTTAATCTAAAATGCATATCCCTCTCATGGGTGCACCAGAGGAGGGGAGGGGAAGCATACAAACATGCCTGAGCAGGGAGGCTAAGCCCATTCTTGTAATGCTAATTAGTGTTGTGTCCAAACCGTTTACTAAGGGATAATATTCTGAATGAACATATTCTACATCCATTCACCTCATATTGGTTTATGAATAATGATGAATTAATTTAAGTATCTATCTGTATACCTGAGTTGTGTGAGCGGGAGTAAGCATGCATGTAAATCCCTGTAGAATTATATTTTACATAAAGCCTTGTGGCAGATCCTTTTTCTTCTTCTTTTTAAATCCCAATTAGAATTAACATAGCAAAAATCAGTACTAAAACACAAAACAATGGTCTGCGAACATGATCAAAATGTATGTCTAATACTAGCAAAAATTCCAGCGCCCACAATAAACATCAATCATTGCTTTGAGGCAATCATAGCTATGGTGGTAAGTGAAAGCAGTACTGAAACAAGAATTACTAGGAACTTTTTGGGCATAAAAATAAATCCAGGGCAGGAAGTGTTATGCCTATATTGATCCAGGAATTCAACTACCAGGCTGAGATTTAATCTCAGATCTAAGATAATCACATTTCTGGTCCCTACTGGACCCTGTCTAAACCTTGACTATGTCTAACTCTTCACATCTCCTTTATTACTAAATCAAGCCCTTGGCATGGCTATTAGAAAAGACACATTGTCTGATGGGCTTAGATTAACAATGAACCTGGTAATTGTCCGGAAATATATATTTAATTCATAAAAGGTCTTAAATCATGATATAACGATGAGGACGTTTATAAAAGAAAATGAAATACTAGTAATCACAAATTAATTGAAAATGTTAGAGCTATTCCTTTTCTTGACAGCGTAAAACTTTTGACCATTTTTGTGCCACCACTTCTTAACTTCTGTTTTTTCATTAATTCCCAAATGTTAATGATGGAATATATCAGTTTCTGATTGCAAATGGGTAAAGAGCTAGACAATTATGATGACTTTCCCTTCCATGTTTCAATATAGCATTTGCCAGCTGTTCGTCTCCCTCTTTTCCCTAGGTTTATCCTCTATAAGAATAGTTAAGATGGTCTGTTTTTTCCTGAAGGTGTTGGAATATGAGGAGCCCTCCATGTTTGTTCTTTCCATACCTGTCCAGAAGTGGAGATCTTGTGCACAAAATCTGCTGTGTATGAAGATCTTGTTGTGATATGAATCACATTGACCAGCTGCAGCACAGTGTTTACACTTGGAGAGGAACAGAATGGCGGTAAACAAGTATGTTGTGTCTTTCTACTTCCCCGTGTTCTTTCTCATGGGAAAGCTAGATCCTGGGATCATTATGAGCTAGTCACATGGTTTGTATGTTCTGATGATGTGCTTGTTTATTCTGTCTGAAGCCTTTTTAGAGAAGAGCAGGACTGCTTTCTCTATTCTTTCTCTCTTCTGGCTATTGGTTGCTGGACTTTGCAACAATGTAACGTCTTTGCTGAAGTGAAGTGAAGCTCAATCTACTCCACTGGAATTAATGCTTGCTATGCATTGTAATCTGCACATGGACTGTAACTAGGAAATGTATACTCTGTAGAACTTTACTTGCTAAGTAAATAAACAGGTAGAAATAGACCTGTGGTCTTACAGAGTGTTTCCTTGCTACTTGGATTAATCTGCAAACCGGGGAAGCTACAAGCTGGAGTCGGATTACAGGCAAGCTGGCTGGCAGCTGCAAACCGACACGCTGGAACGCTGCGCAGAGGGGGGTGAGATCTGGAGATCTGTGTGTAGAATAATGGGCATCTATGCACAGACAGAATTTTAATTCTCCCATCCAGCACACGTGGAGCTCTGCTATCACTCACGCGCCTTCAGATCTCCCCTGCTGTATAGATGCTCACTGCTCTCATCATTGGCAGTGTTGTTTACTTGTTGGAGGGACAGGGGTTCCCAATGTGGTATAAAAGGCTAGATATTTGGGATGGAAGAGAAATGTGTTTGATTTTCCTGGGAATCTACATACCTAATTTGCACTTCTCAAACCAGTATGTGAAATGAAACACAATTATCCTTTGGTATTTGTACTTCTCTGAATTTTGGAATGTAGATCTCCAATTATAAAAAATGAATGCAAAAATCCATACACACTAAAGTGTGTGTATTAGTGAAAATAATGTACGTACAGAAATGCATTATATGGGTAAAATTGCACATAAAATGCATATAATAGGCAAAATTGTGTACCAAAATTCATATATTAAACGATAGGCACATGAAAATGCATAACAATTTTGACGTGGAAATGTGACAAAATGAACTTAAGATTGGAAAATAATAAACAAAGAGGAACCAAAATTGACCTGATTCATCCATCCCTACTAGTAGAGAAATCTATGCATTCTCACAATTAAAACTAGGAAGCTCAAATGGAGAGAGTCAAAGTTTCAATCAATCATACATTTGAATGAGGTAGCTATAGGCATGTCAGAATTTCACAGCTGGACTTAAAAATGGCTAGGAGACAGGTAATAGGCACATAGGCTTACCATGTGCCCTAGTTTACAGTGGATAGCCCTCTATTTGAAGGGCTGTCAAAAAGACAATCCTCTGTTTAATGGTGTCTTCTGTTTGAAAGGTTGTCCAGTCAAAGTCCAGTTTAAAGATAAAGAATGATAAGAAGGGAGAGCAGAGGCCTTGAAGGTGTCCATTGACAGTTAGCACTACAATAGAAGGCTGAGCAGGCACACATGTCAGCTGCTCACAGTCTACTCCACTTTGGTAACATGTATTGTATTTCTATTTAAATTATAGTAATTATTTCTAAATTTTCAGCTCTACATATAAATTAGTATATGCAAATCTGTGCCCTGTTTTTGGTGCTGCATTTCCTCTTTTTGGGGCTATGCATCAGTGGTGCACCTAAAGGCACAGGATTACAGACATAACTGAGTAGATCCAAAGAAAATACAGCCAGGGGAGGCTGGTGACTCCTGTTTCGGTGGGGCTCCTTTTCCCCACCCTATTTCTATGGGGCTCAGCCGCTCAGGTTTTATTTGGAGCTTCATAGGAGCTATCCATGTTGCTGAACTCCACCCCCAAAATAAGTTCACCACCATGGAGCAGCACCATGGATAGCTCCCATGAAGCTCCAAATAAAACCTGCAATGGAAAAAGACCCCTATCGAAATAGGAGTCACCGGCCTCCCCTGAGTACAGCATCTTTTGGCAGATGTTCTTTAAAAAATCCTTCTTTCTGAGTCATTCTGTATCAAGCAATGGACAGACAAACAGCAGTCAGCCTTTCTTTAGTAACTTCTTGTAGTGAGGCCAATAAGAATTTCATAGATTTCATAGATTATGTCAGTCTAGTTCTGTGAGCCATAATCTTGGAAGTAGAATGCTCAGGCTTGTACAGAATGTTTTTGTATGCTTTTAAGTGGTCCAAGAGTTGATCTTTGGTAGACCTGGGTTCAATATCCTCTGCTCTGGACTCATCGTTTGTAAAATGAAAATAACAGTAGCCAACTTCAATCAAACTCACTGAGGCTTTCATAGGCACAAGTTGAATACCATTTCACAAAAAGTGCTTCTGTCTCAAGGAGTAGCAATGGTGCTCTTTGAAACCTGTTTATAAAGTTATCAACGTGGCATTATTTCTTTATTTCAAACTAATAACAATATATTCTCTCTTCTTTGCACTGAGCAGGACAGAACATGGTACCTACCAAAGTATGGGAAGGAATGTAATATAGCATACACTAGAGCTGTCAAATTGATAATGTATGTTTTAGGAGGAAATGCAGAATATGCAATTAACTTTCTTAGCATGGGTTTTAACAGTTTTGTCTGTTGTTCAGAGAGGAATGTTAGCAGTATGAGAATTGTTGAGAAGGCAGCAGGCAACCTTCAGCTCTCTGAAAATTATTTCCTTTATAATAACTTCACTTGCAGTTTTCATAAAAGCTAGGAAAATATGATTTAACCCACCCCACCCCTTTTTGGTACATAAAGTTTTCTTTAAGACATCTGCACCCTCATCCAGTGAAAGGTATCTGTTCACATAAACAGCCTTATGCACTTGCTGGATTGGGAACCATCGGATAAACTAGATGCACAAAATATTAATCTAAGTGAAAGTACAGTGTATCCACACTGTAGTGCTTTGAATGGGATACACATTCTGCATATTTGAATATGCATCCTTATTCACATTTTCATGAAACTAATTGCATTTCACCACCTTGTTTATGTGACTGGAGTTGGATCAGGACCTCTGGGTTTGATCAACCAGTATGATATGCTATAGAGTATAACTCAAAGCACAAGGAGATGTTGTGAAATAAATTGTTCATATCATCTCAATTCACCTAAAAGATTATTCAGGCAAGATCAAGTTTAAAGTACTAATGGTTTTAATGGGACAGTTAAACAAACATGTAATTCTGTCCCACTGAAATCAATGGGATAGAAAGGAGCTCAGGTTTGGCTAGATCACTTGACAAATACATCAATTTTGTTTGTGTGTGTTCCACTGGCCAATGTCCCCCCCCCCCCCATCCCCTGACTTCAATGTTTCTGGCATGTGGGGTAGGTGTTTTTTGTTTTTGTTTTGTTTTGCTTTTAACTATTTGGCCCACACTGTGGTCCCAACCTGGATTGGGCTTCCTGGGCCTGTAATTTTCATTGCCAAAATGGGATCCATCTGTTTTAATGGATCCCTTTTTGACAATGAAAATTAAAGGCCTGAGGAGGCCTGATCCAGATCAGGACCACAGTGAAGGACAAAGAATTAAAAACCCCAGCCCTCCACACTAGGGTCCCAACCAAGATTGGGATCCCTGTTCTTCCTTCAGGGTAAAAGGGAGAAAGAAATATATAGCTGCTGCTATATCTTCTTCAAAGTAATGTGTAGTTTGGGTCTAAGTCCCATTAAATTCAATGAGATGACTTCTGGATGGACCTACATAGGATTTCTCCATGAAAGAATGCACCAGTTTTCCAGATAATATGTTGTTCAGATAACATAGCAAAGCCAATAAACAATTACAAGGTATATAATAGCTTACCATTAAATTAATCTTGGCAATTACAGATTGCCAATATGTTTTTAATTTTAACACAAAGCAACCCTCCAACCTGCAGGAAGATCAAAGCAATGCTACAGTTGTTGCTTGGTTGCCTACCTTTGGAAACCTATTTTCCCTTAAACTTTTCTCTCTCTCATCCCCTCAACTTACTTAAACGCAGCTCATGTCTTTAGACAACTCATTTCTTTAGATGTGTACCATCCCCAAATGGCATATGCACAAAATTGTCATGCTTGTGCTCACTTTGAAATTCTAAATGAGCAGTTCTAATCGCTACAGTTTACACACACAGGGCACTTCCATGAAAAAAAGATTGCATAGAAGGCTTCTGACTGAGTGCATTGGGGTGTCTTGGGGGAAAGGTACCTGCTTTTCCCCAGCAGGACATTTTCTGTATCTCCCAATTTTGTGCTATAGAACCCAATGAAAAAGCATGGACAGCAGCAGTCTGGACATAGCCTTAATCTGATTGTGCTCATCAGTCTAGTCTAGCACAGTATTTTGCATCTTTCAATTACAGTTTCAGGCTGGACATAGGCTAAATGCAGTGTCATGTCCCCAGGCTCAGAGACTCAGCAGCTTCCCAAGGGGGACACAGAGTCCACTGAACCACTGGCCGCCCCACTTCAATGAGGGCCCTCAGAATCCCCTTTTATACCTTCCAGACCTGAGTACATAGCCCTCCCCTCAACCTCAGACTCTGAGGATGACTCCTGCACAGCTGCTCCGATCCCCCAACCATATAAGAGCATGAAGCTATAGAAATAACTTGTCAAAGTTCTCCAGATTCCATCTTGAAGCTCATTCCATCTTGTGTCCATATCAGATTGCAGTCTTTGTGTTTGTTTTCTTTCCACATCTCTGCATTCCCCCCCCCCCAAAGTGTGCATCAGTTGTGTGTGTCTTTGAAATGTACGCATTCTTCTCCCACTGATTAAAGCATGTTTGTGCACATTTTTCAAAAGTGCATTTTTCATGCACATTTTTCAAATGTATTTCTGCTGTTGAACACATTGGGGGGATGTTGCACATTGCAAATGGCGTTCGAGTCCGTGTTCAGTTCGGAAGGTGTGAACTGGGTAAATCCTAATGAAAAATGAACTTAAATGAATTATCCATACATCCCTATAAGTGGGCCCTGCTAATCCAGCTCAACATTCTGATGTCACCATTCTTCCACCCTGGGCATCCCTGCTAACTCAGCTCTGCCAAGATTGCCCAAACACAAGTCAGCTTAATGTAGCGAAATTACTCAGGTTTATACAATATTGCAGGGCTCCAAAGCTGAAAACTTATTAAGCAATGTAATACTGTTTTAGGCTCAGGACAGACTGATATTTAGCATGTAATTAGTTCTTTTTCTCGCTCTTCATTGACAAATGATATAGAAGGATATGAAAGAGGGTTCTTTTAAGGCTGCTTTGTTTTCAGTAATAAGCTGATCTTCCACCAGGTATCAGATTTGCCATTTAAAGATTACTGCATAACTGAATCTGGCTTTCAGGGCATGATGACTATAGAAATGATAGCCATAAGGATTCCCTGTTGTTTCTGCATGACAGCTGTGTAGGGAAGAGGGCTCCCATTTATCATTTTTGTGAAAGCCAGATTCTACTATCGCTGGAACTCCCTGGGGTATATTGAAACTGACACACAGAAAAGCAGGTGGGGATCACTTACATCCACCAAAGATTTTATTTATTCATTTATTTATTTATTACATTCCTATACCGCCCAATAGCCGAAGCTCTCTTTTTATTTTATTTCTTCTCAAGTTCAGGCTTTTCTTCATCCCTCTGTCATTTGAACCACATCAGTTATATAGCTGAGTATTGTGGGAACAGTAACTCCAAATCCCTTGAATTAAGATTTGGACATAGATCCTTTTTTAAACTCCAGCACATAGCGAAGACCTGGGGTAGGCAACGTGGTGCCCCTAGAAAACAATGAGCTCCATGGGTCCCAATCCATCCCCCTGGTGTTCCCCAGAGGGCCCCCCCTTCCCCTGGCTCTGCCCCCTTTCCCTGACCACCGATTGTTTGGTGGTTTCCCGGCTTTTGTCAGGTTTCCCCCATTCCAAAAGGTTGAAATGCCTCCCCTAAGGCTTAGTTGCTCATAGTAAGAGCTTGATGCTAAAATATGCTGATTTTCTTGGTATTTTAGCCCCACCCCTTTTGCCTTGGGTCCCACCATCTTTCCTTTGGCTCCACCCACCACTGGAATGTGTCCCTGAGAGCTTCTCTGGAATAGAATTTGGCCCTGAAAAAGGTTCAACACCTTTGCTAGTGTGTGTAACCGGAATCTAAATGGGAAGAGGGACTTGCTCTGAGTTGTACTTTGATTAGTTTTCAAGAGATCCTTACTGGTGGCAACATATGAGGCACTCTAACAATAAAGTACTGGCATCCTTACTTGATGTTCACCTTCCATTTTGAAAATGATCCCTTAAAAAAAAAAATCTGTGCTACCAATGTGCATGTGGGGGTATTTTATAGTTTTGTAAATGTTTTGACACTTGCATTCTGGATGCCTTTTTATGTATATAAAATAATTGCTTTACTCTCCATCATGTTATAAACCTGTGACAAACTGTATATACTTCAACAAAACTGTTTTATTTTTATTTTTCTTGTTTTCTCTCTGATATTTCAGCTTCCTCCTTTGATATTACATACTTCAAAAGTCCACTGTGGGGAAAGATGCTTTGTTCTTTCTATATTATCTTGCTTAAGAAGGAGAGAAGGCAAAGATAATGGTGTAAAAATTCACAACACCCCTCTTACAGACGCTGCATGCACACACACACACATGCATGCACTTCTTGAGAAAACGCTATATTGCCACTTTCCTAATTTTTCCTAGAATTGGAATATTTTGTGGTACTCTTCTTTAGCAATGAATAATAGAAGCTATATTTTGATGTGATGCTGCAAAGTGATCTGTATGACCCCAAATTTGCCCTCAGCATATGGTGAATTCAAAGGGGCAGTTATTTGAGAAATGGCTGTTTGATTGTTCTTTCTTGCACACAGATAAATGATCAGCATATGATAAAGTGAGTGAGCACAAATAATGCTGATTCTCGCACTTCTCCAAAATTTGAGTTAACTGAGTCTGAGCTGCTGAGCTAGATGTCATTGCAGAATTTGGACAGCATTGGCTTGGCTTGCCCACTACAGATGGCAATTGTTTCTCTTTAGGAATCCACTTCATTCATCTGTGGGATGTAGTCCACAAAAAAACTGTGTCATAATAAAATCTAGAGCATTTTAAGGCACCACGCTAGGGATGTACGTACAAACAAAACCTGAGTTCATCAAAGTTCTTCAAATTCCACTTCAAAGATCATTCCATCCATATCAAATTGTGATCTTAGTTTTTCTTTCTTCTTGCATGAAAATTCATGCATATTTTCTTGCAGATTTTTGAGAATGTAAATCTGAATATTTGCAGAATGATTTTTCAGTTGTGTGCATCCCTGAAATGTATGCATTCTTCTCCAATGTATTAAAGTGTTTGTGTGCACATGATTTTTCAAAAGTACACATTTGTTCATGCACCTTTTGGAAATGTATGCATGCTGTCAAACGTGTGTGTGTGTGTGTGTGTATGTGCAAATCACGTTGCAAGCTTGGAAATGCACGGACTTTGACCGCAGATTGTGTTCAGTCTGGAAGGTGAGAACTAGGTAAATCCTGATCAAAAACAAACTGAAATGAATTTCTCATACATCCTCTTTCTTCAGTTGGTCGTGAGCTCATTTCGCCTAATCAGTTGCATGCTTAGGATCAACACCAGGATGTGTGACCTATCCCTTTGTGTGAAATCTAGTCCTGCTTTAGTCATGTGGCATTAAAATTTCAGCATCACCATACATTTTCTCATATAGTTGCATTTCTTCAACTATAACCTTCA
Source organism: Shinisaurus crocodilurus (assembly GCA_021292165.1). Taxonomy (NCBI): domain Eukaryota; kingdom Metazoa; phylum Chordata; class Lepidosauria; order Squamata; family Shinisauridae; genus Shinisaurus; species Shinisaurus crocodilurus. Next base: position 47,481,649 of record CM037877.1, read on the forward strand.
TGTATTGGCTGTGTAGCACCCCTCCTACTCAGAAGAAGGAAGGATAATTTGAGCTGTATGGTAGCAGCACTAACTTCCTCACATTTTGGACAGAGATCATTATCTTAAACCAACATAAAAGTGCATAGAAAACATGGAACACTGAAAGACAAGTGAGGTTCTAATCCTTAGACCTATTTTTCATTCTTCAGTGGGCAGGTAACCCTGTTTCTCATCAACACTGCGATTGTAAGCACACTTAGGTCCTTCCTTGTTCACACACATACTATGCAGCATGGGCACACAGCTGAGTAATGCTACTATGTGATCCTAGGTGCCAATTCCATAGGAAAAACCCACATAATTGGCCCCACTCTTGTAGTTGTGCTATTCACATGCACAGTGTATTCACACTGCATCACTCTGAAGGGCCCCACATGCTGTAAGGAGTTCATTTGAAAGCACCACTGAATCCAAAGGGTAAACATGTGTACACTTGGACACATATCTCTTTAAAAATAAACATGCACACACACCAAACTCTGAATTGGTAGCCCATCCTTTACTAGCTGCTGCTTCTAAGTTTTCTAAAGAAACATGTTCCTCCTAGTTCCCTGTGGGACATGTGCAATTGGGTGTGCATACCTGAGGACAAATATTAACTGAGAACTGGTCATTCCTTCCAACACCAAACTCGTCCTCTATCTATCAGTTAGGCAGCAAAATGGGACCACCCAAAAATAAGGGGGTGGTTTACCAGGGGACTACCCGGGTATGCAAAATATATTAGTTTGTGAATTAAAAGAAAAAGAAAATCAAAAAGCTAAAATAGCCTGAAAGGACCTGTGCTCTGCAGCTTTCATGATATGAATGCATTGCGGGGGAGGATTAGGATCATGCCTGAAGGCCCCACTCCCGAGCTGCATGAGTTTGTTCAGAAATTGGAACTGAACATGTGTGCGTGTGTGTGTGTATAACTCTGTATGTAGGACTGGGAATGCTGTCAATTTCAGGGACCCCAATCATGTGGAGAGTGCCTAAACCAGGGGTTCTCAACCAGGGTAGCCCATCCTTTACTAGCTGCTGCTTCTAAGTTTTCTAAAGAAACATGTTCCCTGTGGGACATGTGAGGACAAATATTAACTGAGAACTGGTCATTCCTTCCAATACCAAACTCGTCCTCTACCTATCAGTTAGTGTTGTAAGCTGGACACTAACAGTGGTCCTTGATATCTAGGTTTGGTCCAACCGGACTTTTCATCAGCCAAAGAAGACAGAGGCGAGACTTTGGTTCCAAAGCTTTATTGAGTGCACTCAAGGCAATTTCTTCACAGGTCAGGCACACAGGACTGACCAGATAGGAAGAGCCCCCACCTCGCCTGCGCAAGGGTTAGATCAGCAAACTACTTCTTTCTACTGCGCTTGCGTGTTACTGGGCAAGCCTTACTTGTGCCCTGTTTTACTGCAACCTGATTGGGGCTTCTGTCTGTTGCTAGCCCCTGTATCCAGCCTCCGGATATCGGCGCCATTTCAAAGTGTTTATGGCGCAGTTTAATATTTCTACAACAATTCCCCCCTTTGGCCCTAAACCTGAGAATTCTGAGGTCTTTGGGCCACTCTTGTCTCTGTCCATTTTATCAGAGCCTGATGGGCAGCTTCTTCATTCAACAACATTACACTTTTATCATAGGCTGGAGGAGTTAGTGGCATTTTCTTAGATATGGCTGTTTCTATAAGTCTTTGTGTTAGTTCTCGCACACAAGGGATAATACATCCCAGGGCCACCAAGGCTCCCCTACTACAATTAGGGAAGTGAACACTGATACTGCAAAAGTCTTCCATTTTCCAAACGTAAGCTAAAGTAAAAGGTACTGCCAACTGTATTATAGCACATGTTCCAGTCCAATTCGCAGGTAGGGTTGATCTGATAATTTTCCCCGCCACAATACCACTATAAGTCAGCTCTGGCCACTCGTAGGTTAGGGTAGTTCCCATCTTTTGAGGTGACGTCTCGTACCTCTACATACGTGTCTAGTTCCCCCCCTCCCCTTGCCTGGCCAATCCTCCCACCCGTCGTGAGAGACAAGCGGTGTGATTGGCTTGCTCAGCAGAGAATGTTGGAGGCATTCTTAGACCTTTGGATCTTAAAGCTGGGAACAACAGGGACAGAGACTTGCAAGCCTCATCTTCTCACACATCCTTATGCTGGAACAGAGCTATTATGCATCTCATCTTCTGGGGGTTCTCTTTCCAACCCAAAGGAAAAGGAACTATTTGTGCTACAGGCCTTCCTGATGTGCAGGCATAACAATTACTTTTGTTTAAGCTTTTAGCAGTATATTTAACCCATTCGACCCAGGTGTTCAGGTCTCCATATTTTGTTTCTACTTTAAATGTCTGGCGCAAATCTTCAACTTCTACTACTGTCACTAAATTGGGGTCATTTAAAGGGGGTTAGAAGGCTTCAATTTTGGGCATGATGGTTGGGTCTATGATTAGGCAGCAAAATGGGGCCACCCAAAAATAAGGGGGTGGTTTACCAGGGAACTACCCGGGTATGCAAAATATATTAGTTTGTAAATTAAAAGAAAAATAAAATCAAAAAGCTAAAATAGTCTGAAAGGACCTGTGCTCTGCAGCTTTCATGACATACAGAATGTTATAGGTGTAAGTTGTTGAAAAGGCGGCAGGAGGAGGAAATTGGCCTGCTTGCGCTTACAGCTTCATGGAGGAGTGATTAGGCTCAGGGGAACCATTACATGGGGTACAAAAATCCCCCTCATTGCACTATATGGGGGAGTTTCAGGAGCAAAGAAAGGAAAAGGGTCACCTTCGCCTTTTCCCACCCTCCAGAAAACTCCCCCCATCCCCAATACGTAGCAACAAAGCACTTGGGCTGGCAGCCTGTCCCAAACCTGAAGGTTTTGGGTGGGTGTGAAAAACCTAAAGTGTTCTTTTTCCCTTCCTCCTGAAAGCTCCCCTGACTATAGAAGCCTCTCCCCGCCCCCAGCACTGCAAGGCTTCTGTTCCAGGCTGGCTGGGGCCCTAAACAGGAGCACTCATAGTTCAGGCATGGAGGGACACGCTGCAACGTTTTATTGTGGCTCCCCATTTGTATCTCTCTCATTTCCAAGCTTTTCACATTGTCAAAAACTTTAATCTAATAATCTCTGGCTTGTCCTGTATTTTAGATGAGGTTTCGACAGGCAGTGCAGTTGTGGTGATATTTTTGCTGTGACAAAAATGAATACAAACCTGTACATTACTCGAGAAACTAAAACTGGAAAGATAGATGAAACCTATTGTTACAAAAGCAGCTGAGTTACGACACAGTAAATATATCTGTCCCCTTTGTTCTGTGATTAAATCTCCTATAGAATCAATATATTAAATCTTATAAATGATTAATTAAATGTGAATATGAAAATGAAATCTTAAAAGTGACTGTAGACTTTTTCATATACTGAATATGTGCAAAATGAATGCATTTCAGGGGGAGGATTAGGATCATGCCTGATGGCCCCACTCCCGAGCTACATCAGTTTGTTCAGAAATTGGAACCGAGCATGTGTGTGTGTGTGTGTGTATAACTCTGTATGTAGGACTGGGAATGCTGTCAATTTCAGGGACCCCAATCATGTGGAGAGTGCCTAAACCAGGGGTTCTCAACCAGGGGGGAATTCCCCCCAGGGGGGAATTTTAGGGGTTCGGTGGGGGATTGGGACCACAGACAGACTCAAACTGTTGGAATACTGATCTTTCTACAAATTACAATTCTACAGATTGTACATAATCTACAGGACATCACACCTTATTGTATGGCACAGATTAAGTCAGACAATCTTGGAAAGGGGGGGAATGACATTCTGACATATGGTGAAAAGGGTGCATGGGGCAAAAAAGGTTGAGAACCATTGGCCTAAACACACATAAGTTGTATCTAAGTTCTGTTCTAGCCATCCTATGAATATGTGAAAAACATAGGGTGGGTGCAGCGGGTGCAATCCCATTCTTGTCTCCCTCTGTTCATTTGTTGTACATTTGTTGTTTGATGCCCGATTTCTCCTCTGTGGCTGTGGGGGGAGGTGGCCTTTGCATCTGGCCCCAGAACGACGTTGGCACGCAAGGCGAGTGTGTAGTTACATGTGACATTGTGCATCAGCAGCACAGGGCAGAGCTTGGGACTAATTGGACTGATTGATTTAATAGATTTATATGCCACTTACCATATCTCAAAAATATCTCTAAGCAGTTTACAAAGCAAACATTAAAATACATTAAAATACATCATAATCAATACAACAACATTTATATAAAATTACAACCAAATACTCATAAGAACACCATACTTAGTAAAGAAACTAGGCAGCGATGCAAATGAGCTGACTATCAACCTAGAGAAATCAAAAGTAATGTTTTTTTTCTAAGGTCTGGAGATGTCTACGCTGGACTCTCAGAGGTGTTAACTTGGAACAAGTTAAGGAATATAGGTATTTGGGTATAAACTTTCATTATAAAGCTCACTGGAAGGCCCATCAACACCTCGCCACTAATGCAGCTAACTGTAGTATGTTGGCTGTTGCTCTTTTTTTTACACTCAGGGGGGACAACATGTACCATCAGCAATACGGGTATTCAAAGCCAAAATCATGGCTCAGTTGTTATATGGTGCACCTATTTGGATAAGCACAGTCGATGTGGGGATTGAGCGAGTACAAGCCAAATTCTTACGACGTATACTGGGAGTTCCCAATTGCGTCAGTTACGCAGTCATGTACGTAGAAACTGGATTAGGCCAGCTAGAGGTTAAAGCGTGGATCCAGACCCTCAAGTTCTGGCTGCACTTACATTTCACATCTGGGAACCTCAGTTTCGTACATAATATGCTCAGGGACAGCTATACTAGTAAATGGCCCTCTTTGGTGCAATCAAAAATTAGATCAATATTGGCATACCCATGGATTCTATTCTTCTGCTCGGTCCCCAGCAACCACTTAGACTGTTATCGCAGAGACTGCTTGATATTGAGAGACAGGACTGCGATGACACAATCCCTTCACACTAGGACCAGACGCATAATAAACCCTTCTCAGGCTAAGCACCAACACTTAAAAACCTGAGGGGAGGGTCAAATGAAACCTTTCCCCAACCAATGAGGGAAAAGATTAATACAGGTTATTAAGGATCTATTTTAAATCTATGATACTGTGGGTACAAACAAAGGTATGTGTGTAGATTTAACAGTAATGCAGGTTAATAATGCCAAGCTCACACGTAGGATTTGGGTAGCAAACAAAATAAAAATAAGTTTATTGTAATTCTCAAAATCTTGGTTCCAGAAAATATCTTTAAACCTGCCTACACCAAACACTTTGTAATTAACCTAAGTCCCTATAACTCTAAATACTTTCACTCTTCAGACAAGCACTGATTTCTCTCAAAACTCCTGACAGACAAGACACGAATAACTGTAAGAAGGAAAAGACAACGACCCGACTAACCTAACCTAACTAGCCCTATAGTAAGTAAGTATTTTATACTGCTTTTCTTCCCAAAAGCATCCAAAGTAGTGCACAAAAGTCAAAATGTACAAATATAAAAATAAAATAAAATGCAAGATACAATCAATTAAGTCAAAGAACAGGAGGAAATACCAGCTTCTCAAGGATAACAGGAGATGGACAAACACGAGGGGCTCAAAGAATTCAATTACTATAAAAAGTCATCAGCTAGAAAGAAGCAAGTGAAGAAGCCAAGCATGCCTCTTAGGGAAGGGAGTTCCAAAGCATAGGTGCCACCACAAAGAAGGCCCAATTCCATATTCCAGCTACCTAAGTCATAATACTTGTGGTACATGGAGTAGACCCCCCCTCTCCACCCTTGAGGATCTCAGCTGGTGAGCAGTATCATATCAGTCCTTTAGATAACCTGGGACCAAGTCACTAAGGCAGGGGTGTGAAACCAGTGGCCCTCCAGATGTTGTTGGATTACAACTCCCATCATTCTGGATCATTGGCCATGCTGATAGGGGCTGATGGGAGTTGTAATCCCCCCCTGCATAAGGGCTTTGAAGTTTCAAAACTAATTTGGACTGTGCAATGGATTAGGAACCAGTGGAGCTCCAAAAGAACAGAAGTGTTGTGTTCCAAATAACTAGCCCTAAACACCATCCTGGCAGCAGCATTGAATGAATGAATATATCTATATCTATCTATATGGATATTTAAGGTGTGTAGATTGGTGCATATGAATATGTGTACAACTATGTATAAAACCTACCAGAACCCAAATAAAACAAATTCCATTTGGAATTAACGTCTGAAATTGGTACTAAAGCAGAAAAAAAACAAAAAACCATACTGTGAACACTATCAAAATTCATGTCTAATACAAGCAAAGTTTCCAGAACCCACAATACACATAAATAATTGTCTCAGGGCAACCATAGCCATGGTGCTAAGTGAAAGTCATATTGAAACAAGAATTACTATGAAAGTTTAGGCCATAAAAATGAATTGATTCTGGGAAGGGATATACACAGAACAAAGCTGCAACAAAGACAGACATGCAAGTAATAATCTAGCAGCAGCTCAAAAAACCAAGGCAATATCATCCTTACTTCTGGATCCTTTTCTGACAATAATAATCATCAAGAGCTTTAATCAAGGAATTCATTGGCAAAACTGTTTTTGAGTAGTGGAATGTGGGTATGTCATGTGCACTGCTTGATTCCTTTGCTGCACATGCTGCCCAAATGCTTTTCTTCGTAGCCACATGGAACATATTATTGTGGGTTCAACATTCACCCATCTAGTGTTACTTAGACATCACAGACCTGACAAGCCAGGTTTGTGTGTTTTTTTTAACCCACCATGAGAGCAATGTGAATCTTTTTTGCATGAATTGGTCCTTAAAGTAGTCTTTGCCAGTAGGTGACTGGACAAAGTCACTTTAGGGGGAGAATGTGAATGTATAAATATTTTCTCCTTAGACTTTTAGGTCTTTCATTATGCTCCCTATTGGGCATGGAGGAAAAGTTCATTCAGTTCACATTTCTTAATTTCACACTTTCAAACCACTGTGAACAAAAAATCCAGTTATCCTCCAAAGTTTGTACTTCTCTGAATTTTACAATGAAGTTCCCCAATCAAAAAAATGCATACAAAAATGCATGTGTTAGGGGAAATGTTTGCCCCCCCCTAAAATGTGTATATTAGGCAACAATGCATACAACAATGCATGTATTAGGATCAATGTGCAAAAATGCTTATGAGTTTTCATATGAACTTAAAGAAATATTCTCAGAGTTCAGGATGAACCAAACTTAAGACTGGAGAAATTCTCAAAGTTTGAGGAGAACTGAAGTTAAGAATGGAAAAATGAGAAGGCTGAAACAGACAGATTCATCCATCCCAACTCCCCATATCTTCAAATCACTTCTTAAAATCCATCTATTTCACAATGCCAAAAAAGTAAAAAATATGTATATGCCATTAAGAATGCTATTATAAATAGTTCATAATTATTTTGTATACTGAGAGCAAGTTTGCTTACATCAGGAACTTGGGTAATTCTTTGCTTCATAGCACTCTCAAAGTTGTCCCCTGTACATCATTTTTCCCATTTGATACCCAGAGGATTATGCACTCTCTCCATGCTACCACTTGTTAAAGATATTCCTTTGGCTGTAGTAGGACTCTATAGTTTGCTGATGCTAAAACATCAGAGTAAGATATATACCTACTTGGAAATGGCTCATTTGTTGAGTAGCAAAAGGTATAGAAATATGTGTTAAAAAGTTACATTTTCACTTCTTGACAAGAGTCAAATGTATGATTCTAATTACTTTCCAGGCATTTATCCTGTGGTTGAGTGATCTGAATCCAATCTGGGCTCGTGTGCCAATGCTACATGCTGATTTGCTATAGTCTTCTTTTTAGTATTTCACATATTTTCTTGGTTATGGTCAGTCCAGGTGCGAGTTGAAGTCGATAAAAGCTGGCAGCATTTGTTTTATTGTGAACCTTATTCAGCTTGATATTTAATTATGTTCCTGGGTGGATTTGTAATGTGGATTAATAGTTTTATTGTAAGCCTGCGATTACTTTCTGTTTGTTCTAATTTCTGTTTGGCTCTCTTGACCTTGAGGTGAACCCCCTCACACACACACACACGCACGCAGAGAAGATGTATTCCCTCCATTTAATGCCAGTCTGAGGTGTTTCTCCTGCATCATCAGATCAATGAAAAGTAAATAGCCTACACTTCTTGTTTCACAGTGCAGTATTGATCTTTCTTCAGCTTTTGCTTCCCTTTTTTTCCCTGCGTCTTGTGTCTTTCAACCCCTGGGACCAAAGTGATTGCCATAGATTGGACAAGCTAACAAGCGCATGATAAGGAACTACTGTTTTTGTGGTATACTCGCATACACATGCTTGGTATATAAACCCAGACTTCTCTGCATTGAAAGAGAGGTGCCATTTTGTGTGTGGCACAAGTCACTGTGAGAAGCAACCAGAGGGAAAGCACTAGAACAACAGAGGATTTAATTCTTCACAACCGTCTTTTATTTTTGCAGCTGGTACCAAGCTTGGTGGAGACATCCCTGGACATTACTTCAGACAAAAAGCCTGTGGGGAATGTTGTAACCCCCTCCCCCTTCTTCTTCTTTTTTTGCCTTGGTGAACATATGGGACTCTCTCTGGCAGCTTGGGAGGTAAGTCTGAACTTGAGACTGTACTGACCATATTTTCATTTTTTCCCCAAGCCCTGTTTGAATTCTGGCATTCAACATCCTGCGTCACACACGTTATATGTGGTGATTCGAAGTTACTAACACAGATAATTCTTCTCTCTCCCCCCCCCTCTATAAGTTGCTTGTTTGGGGGTTTAAAAAGAAGTGGTTGATTTTAAGGAGAAGAAAGGAATTAATTTGCTTTCTGACTGTACAATGTAATGGAAATACCATACTTTGTAAAGCTTAGATATTCTGTTGAATTCCTATCTCTCCTCAAGTGCAATTCAATTCAATGTGATATCAAACATTTTCACATATATTCCGGGCCCTTCTCTCTGTCCGAAGAGTTCTTTGGCACAAAAAATTGGAGAAATGAATAATTAATAGTATATCACATGCTATGTGGTCTGTTGTTTCGTTCAAATATGTAGGCATTTGGGCTTTGCTGATCAGAAGTTTTCTGACATTTCTTTGGGTTTGTGGGAATGCAGTTGTTCTCTCTAAGGGTCCTTATTAGTCATGAATGCCATTGGCTGGTACTGGCAAAGAAATGAACGTAAATATAAATAAGTAATTTATCCTTGATTTATTTTTCACCTCACCATTCAGATACTCTGCTCAGGCAAGTGTCATCAGATTATCATGCTAGTTCCCTAACAGTAATCACTGATGTACTGATAGGTATTAACTCCACTAATAGCATGTAGTGAAAAGTTGCTGTTTTCTTTCTAATTGGTGAGGTTTCATTCTTTTAAATGTTAAGAACTGGATGTGAGCAGTGGCTTACCACAATGTAGCTTTCCTTTATGTTACTTAACATGGCTCTAAGATGGTCACAATTGTATACCAGTTTTTAATCCTGTAATTATCATTGCTTACAATACACTGATATGCAATATTCCATGGACACCACTGCAATGCGGTCTGCTGGGCAGGATTTTCAGCAGTGCATTTGATAATATAAATGTTACCTTTGTTGTTTGGGTTGTTAAAAACAGAAGACATTCTATGTGGCTCAAATTATATCTAATGCTGCGGCTATTTTCTTTTCCTTTCCTTTTCTTTTGAAGCTTTATGGCATTTTTCACTTCTTGGAACTAGATGATTGTTCTCACCTAAGCTATTATGTAATCCTCAGGGTAACCCCACTCCTGATTTGAACGCTATTAATTTTCTATTATAGTGTGCTAAAGATGTTCTACAGTTTGGCACTCACCTGCATTATTGAGTCAATGACCAATTGCAGAGTTACTCGGTCCTGGTTGGGGCTTAACTCAATCCTTTGGGATCTCATTTATTATTTGCAGATATTGATTCAGGAAAAAGAGAAATCTAAGAAGTGTGACTCTAATACTGACTTAGACCCAGCCTATAGCAGTTAACTCTTAATGGTCTTCTGAATAAACCATCTCTATGTGAAGCTTCAACTACTTTACATTTTTATGGGTAATAGATTATTTGTACTGCTATAAAAATAGATACCTCTGTACAATCTGCTTTATTTGTGACACTGGAGTAACCTCCCCCCACTCCCCAAAAAACACCTGGTTTGGCCATGATTAAATCTACTTTTCTTCTTTCTTTCCCAAATACCTTTTGAGCAGTAGATAATGAACACAATAATTTAATAAATATGATCCGGTATGTTTTCAAATTCCCTCATTCAATTTGAAATTTAACTGGGGAAAAATGCTTCTAATGAAATGACAGGGTTGATCAAGCCACGTTTTGAGCTTTATATATGCTAGGCTATCTATCTATCTATCTATCTATCTATCTATCTATCTATCTTTCTATCATGTATTTATTTATTATTTCTTAATTCAACATTGAGGTGGGCACTCCAGTCCTGCCAGTCGTTACTGTGGTGGAGAAACTAGTGGTGCATGTTAGCACAGAGGTGCACTGATGGTGCAGATTGACCTTTGCTTCCATGTATGAGAGATGAACATCCCTGGTTATTATTTTCAAAGGCTGTCCTGGGTGCTAATGGGCATAAGGTTTTACAGGTTTAAAAATGGTAGTCACGGCAGGGAGAGAAGGTGAGTGCTCCATTGATGCATTTATTCTTCCTTGAGCATGCATACGTGTACACATACATACACACACACACAAACAAACAAACACATACACACACGAGTGCAGGGCATATTTTGGTTGCATTTGTTGCAGGCCATGTACACTCTATTTCCTGTTTCTAATAAGGAGCTTCACAATAAGATGGAAGGTAGAAAGCTGCTGGAGACAAAGAACAAGAGAGAGCTGTTGCCTTCATAACCTCTTTGTAGCTTCCCAGAGGCATCCAGCTGGACAGAATGATGGAATGCTAGACTGTTAATTTGGGCTGGTTACAGGAAGCACACGATCCCCTTGTTACAGCAGCTTCACTGGCTACTGATCTGTTTCTGGGCCCAATTCAAAGTGCTGTTTTTGACAAATAAAGCCCTGTACTAGGCTGGGACTAAGCTACATGAAAGACCACCTTCTCCCATATGAGACTGCCCAGGTTTTAAGATCTTCTGAGGAGGCCCTTTTCTCAATACCACCACCGTCAGAGGTACATTTGTTGGAGATGCAAGAGAGGCCTTCTCAGTGGCTGCTCCCAGGCTCTGGAACTCCCTGCCAAGGGAGGCTAGGTTGGCCCTCTCTCTGTTGTCCTTCTGCTGGCAGGCAAAGATGTGTTTATTCAGGCAGGCCTTTGGCATATAAACTGGTCTGTTGTGGAAGGTGGTTTTAACGGGTTGCTATTGTTTATTACTGTTATTGTTGTGTTTTTAAGTGTCTTTTAATGTGTTTATTTTAATGCTATGGTTTAATCAAGGTTTAGTTTTTAATCTGGATTTTAGTGTTAGTTGACTCGAGCACCGTTTTTGGTGGAAAGATAGGATATAAAATAAATAAATCTACGAGGGCTCTTCTAATGTTTTCAATTGCACGTTAGAACCCAGTAGCCAGAACTCTCTTATGAAGGGATCTAAGTCATTTTCTTCTTCATTCCATTCATACCAGATTTTATGCAAATATGCTTCTACAACACAACAGATCTCTCTATGAAGGCAAGATCTGATCTCCAACATCTGGGCCTCCATGCCATGATAGAATGTGATGCCACAATACCTGTGTAGTGCAGGACAGTAATTACATTTAAGGCACAATCCTATGCAAGTTTAGACAGAAAAAAAGCCTACAACTCCCAACATTCCCCAGCCATACTGGCTGGGGCATGCTGGGAGTTGTAGACCCTTTTTTTCTGTCTAAGCTTGCATAGGATTGCACCCTTAAACACCAAAGTATATATTACATAGGAGATATATATGAATGGGTTGCCTGACTCCCCCCACCCCTTTTAACTGAAGTGCAGCTTGAGCTGGGTTTCCACATTTTTGGAGCAGTGATGGGGGGAAGGGTTCCCACCATGCTGTTTTTCTGATCAAATTTACTCTTCCCCAGCTACTGTTTGCCCGTGGGGTCCCCTGTGGGGCAAACAGCAGCTGGGGAAGGGGTTGATTTCGATTAGGACAATGCTAGGGAAAGTATTCCCTCCAAGGCTCTAAAAAGAAAATAAATAATGGCAGTGCTCCACAGCAGTGTTTAAGTAGAAACAAGCAAACAAACACAATCCATCTGGCGGGAGAGCCAATCACAGATCTTCCATGCAAGATTTAGTTTGGCCCTTGGCCTATGGCGATTCTGACTTTAATTGTCAACACTTTGGACTCTGCAGCAGGCATACAGATTGGCAAGCACTAAACCACAGAACTTCATTGAATTATAGAATAGTACAGTTGGAAGGGTCCTACAAGGCCATCAAGTTCAACCCCCTGCTCAATGCAGGAATCCAAGTCAAAGCATCCCTGACAGATGGCTGTCCAGCTGCATCTTGAATGCCTCCAGAGTGGGAGAGCCCACCACCTCCCTAGGTAGTTGGTTCCATTGGCATGTTGCTCTAACAGACTTGAAATTTTTCCTGATGTCCAGGCAGAATCTGGCTTCCTGTAACTTGAGCCCATTATTCCGTGTCCTGCAATCTGGGGTGATCAAGAAGAGATCCTGGCCCTCCTCTCTGTGACAACCTTTCAAGTACTTGAAGAGTGCTATCATATCTCCCCTCAGTCTTCTCTTCTGAAGGCTAAACATACCCAGTTCTTTCAGTCTCTCCTCATATTGCTTTGTTTCCAGTCCCCTAATCATCTTTGTTGCTCTCCTCTGAACCCTTTCCAGTTTGTCTACATCCTTCTTAAAGTGTGGTGCCCAGAACTGGATGCAGTACTCAAGATGAGGCCTACCAGTGCTGAGTAGAGGGGAACTAGTACTTCACGCGATTTGGAAGCTATACTTCTATTAATGCAGACCAAAATAGCATTTGCCTTTTTTACAGCCATATCACATTGCTGGTCCATATTCAGCTTTTGATCTACAACAATTCCAAGGTCCTTCTCACTTGTAGTATTGTTGAGCCAACTATCCCCCATCCTGTAACTGTGCATTTGGTTTCTTTTTCCTAGGTGCAGCACTTGGCATTTATCCCTATTAAATTTCATTCTGTTGTTTTCAGCCCAGCACTCTAGCCTATCGAGATCGCTTTGAATTTTGTTTCTGTCTTCCAGAGTATTAGCTGTTCCACCCAATTTTGTGTCATCTGCAAATTTGATAAGCATTCCCTGCACCTCTTCATCCAAGTCATTAGGTTGTCTTTCTGAACAGCATTCCATGTATTGAGCCGTTTTAAAGCAAGTGATGTTTTGTACTTATTGCGGCCAGAGGTTTCAAGACTGGATAACTGAGCAAGTGAAGACCAATCCAAAACCCATCGCTTCAGCAAAATAGGCATTCAGTTTTTCTGAGTGGAGCAGGTGTGGTTTTGATCTCTCCCTCCTCCCCATATCTTTCTGGTAATCAGCAGCACTTGTGACTAATTCACTCTAAATACTTAGTTTGTTGTTTGCCTGGTAATCTATCTGCTGAGCAGCATCCATTCATGGCCAAATGGAAACTTTAGAAGGGTTTTTCTATCCTCTGTTCAAAGCATAGTGTATTTCCTGCCCATTTGTGAATGCATTGTCTAATGAAGAAGTGATTGTGTATTAATTGCACATTTCATTTAAATCAACAAGCTGCATATGGAAATATGGATTTAGTCACCTATTATGAATGGCATTAGTGAAGTGTGATGGGGCTGAAATTTAGGTTTCGTATTTCTAGTCTAGTAGTACTCCTGGTTATGATGAGTGCTCTCTGATAAGAACATGAAAAAACAAAACAATATTGAAAAAGTGATAGATTTGTAATAGAGGATTATCATGTGATAATGACTCACTTTGGGGGAAAAGAAAAGCAGAATGTTGCTGAGTACTACAGACTGCTTTGGAAGCCAAGGGCTGAAATACTCCTCTCTAAAAGTAGTATTTTGGCTATTTAAGACAGCCTTTGGGTCCCCAGATGTTGTTAGACTTCAACACCCATCACCACTGACCATTGGCCATGCTGGCCAGGGATGATGGTTTACTGTAGTCCAACAACATCGGGGTGTGTGTGTGTGACTTAAGCCTTTTAGGTCCTGTTGAATACACCTCGCTTATTATGTATGTCATCACAAGAGTGAAATGGAGCAGTTCATTCACCCTTCTTCGGACAAGCAGACTCAACCCCTACTACATATGTTTGGATATTTCAGATGACAATAAAGCAACTGTTCCTTCAGTAAGTCCCAAGGTTGTTTTTGTTTCTATATTTCCTGCTTTCTTTCCTTTTAAAGAAAAACATGAAAGGTCTGGAATTGTTTCCACTAACTATATGAGTACTGTGTTGCTATAAATATTGACAGGACAACAGGAAGGTTCACTACTCATGTCTACTAACACATCAGATCAGGTTGTAACATTTATTGCAGACATAAACTGGATAAAATATAATACGAACAACTGGTGATCAAATTCACCTCTACATAAAATATCAAAGGATTAGGGTTTAGGAGTGGGCTCTGTGGCAATTAAAGTAACTTATTACTCAGGGTAAGCCAGAATAATTTACTTGATACATGCTGCTATGTGCTCTTTTTATATGTAAATAAAACTCATATTCTCTTTATTTGCAGAGTAACAAAAGCAGACTGTTTATTGATTGAATAACACTGGGCAGCAACTGAAAGGAACTGCAAAGAAAAGTCTAAGGGTAATGTCTTGTTCTACCTCATAACAGTCAGATTACTACAATTACATCCCATCCTTCTGTAGTAAGCAAAATGAATTTCAGGGCATCCCTTGCACAATTGGCTTAATATCAAAACCATAGGCCAGCCTAATGCTCACTGTATCTATGCAGAGTGAGGCACCAATAGCTCAATGACCCCTAGCCATCTGGTTTGCCAAGGTCTACATTGATAAGCATCTTCTGGCCTAGTTTTCAGGACTAAACTGCGAGTTATGTGAGAAGCACCTGTATTTGTCCTTCCCAGGAAAAACAACACCCAACTGGTGGGGGATTTTGTTTAGGAAAAATGGCACAAGGAAAAATGATTAATGGTTGATGGTCAAGAATGATGGGAGTTATAGTCCAACAACATCTGAAGACCCACAGATTCCCCACTCCCGAGTTCCTTCCCTGGTGCCACTGTCTCCCTGCTCCCATACAGCAGCAACTAGGTGAATGGGTGGGTAGGAGCGGTTCTCTGGCTTTGATTAAAATCAAAGCCAGAGAACCAAAATCCAAAATCAATCCGGGGCCATAATATTCAGCTTGGATAGAAGGCAAGCATTCTGTGTCATGTCACCTAGGTTTCTGTTCCAAACCAAGACATTATGAACTTCACAACAGTTCACAACCCAAAAACAAATCATGGGTTCTCTTCATGGTTTGTTCGTGGTTAACAAGCCATGGCTTGTTAGCACAGCTGGGTTCAGACAACGTGATAACCAAAATTTCAATAACAACCCATGGTTCAATGACAACTCACACTCAACCCATACCCACACTCAACCCATACTCAACCTTTGAGTCTGTGTTATTGTGTTGGCTAAACCCAGTCATTGTTTTTTTCTGCTTCTTTCACAAGGAGGGGGAGAATTTCTCGCTGGGGAGCAGTTGGAGGGAGGGTCCATCTATATTTTCAGTGTAGGAGGTGGCAGAGTGTTCTTCTTTCTGGTTTGTTTTTAAACTTAAAAAAGCCCCGCCCACTAGCGTAGTGTCGCGGACCTCCTAGCTGTGAGACTTTTAGCTGGCAATGCTTCCTGGAATGCCCAGGCTGCCAGGCATTGTCACACAGTCTCCTGAGCGTTCAGGAGCTGCTGCCTGGCTAAAAGCTTCTAGGTAAAGAGTCCTGCACTGCTGTGAGCAAGATCAGGACTTTTGGAGCTTTCCCTAAAACTCTAAAAAAAAAACCCACCCCACATTCTTGCTTGAAGCAGGGCAGAACTCTTAGAACAGAGGCTTTCAGTGCAGCAGCAGGTAAATGGAACCTCTCTCCCCCCTGCCCAGAGAGAAAATTCTTCAAAATTATCCCCCTCCCCAGCATCTTTTGCTGGGGTATACATCTTGCCCCTACACCACCCTGCCCCCCCCCCTGAATTGACAAAAATGACAGGCTCAAACTTTCCCCCATAACACTAGTTAAAACTCATTGATCACACCATATGGAATCCACACAAAAATATGATGGGCAAACCCTTGTATGGTGCAGTGGACTTCAGAGCAATCCATAATCACTTGTTTGGTGTAGTCATGCCTTGGATTGAGAGCATAATTCGTTCTGGAAACGTGCTTAGATTCATAGATTCATAGATCATAGCGTTGGAAGGAGCCTACAAGCAGGCCCGGTGCAAGGCAATTTGGTGCCCTAGGCAAGATCAGATATTTAGCGCCCCCCCTTCCCACTTGAGCCCTCCCTCCCTCCAGCCCTATGCCCATTATGAAATAAATTTCCCCCCCTGGGAACTGCCGAGCCCCATAGAAAAACTTTGTGGACTTTGAGACTTTTCCTTTGTGTTCACGAGGAAAGCAAAGAGGCAACATCAGCCCAGCTATGCCAGGAACTCCCAAGGGCCTTCTCCTACTCCATATATATGTAAAAGCCTGTCTCCTCCTGCAGGCAGCACAAGGGATATGAAAAAAGGATGTGAGAGAGGTGTGGTGGCGCTACCTGTGAGGAATAGAGACAAAAGGGCGTCTTGCAGCCTGTCCTACCTCGCAGGGTGGAGGTGCAGAGACACCGGTTTGACTCGTACACCTTCTGGGTTGCAGGGGGGGGGATGCATGTAGTAGAAACATAGCAAAGAGAGAGCCCGTGGATCATCTGGTTCAAATTTAGGAGGGGATTTACGAAACTTGCTACTTCCCCTCCTCTCTCTATCACTTTGTTGCAATATTTCTTTATCAGAATAATGTATATTATCCTGTCTTTCCCTTTACCAGCCTAGTGCTCAAGGCAGACAACAATATTCAAAGTACAGTAAAGAAAACATCAACAGCTCAGGGCACAATCCTAAACACGTTGAGGCAGAAAAAAGCCCCGCAACTCCCAGCATTCACCAGCCAGCATGGCTGGCTGTTGGAACGCTGGGAGTTGTGGGGCTTTTTTCTACCTCAACGTGCATAGGATTGCGCATGGCTGGCTGGGGAATGCTGGGAGTTGTAGGATTCCCCCCCCCTCCAAACACGCATAGGATTGCATCCTAAAACCATTTAAAACCAAAACACAGAAACAGCATGGTAAATAATTAAAACATTGGAGCCCCAGCTAGCTTAAAATACCTTTCCCTCCCTCCCTGGTTGCTGGAAATAACTGCTTTCAGGGGACCTTGAGCTGAGGAACCTGAGGCTCACGCGAGGGAGGGAAGGCGAAGGAGGTGTTTGCAGGTGCATCCTTGAGAGGGAAGGCGAAGGAGGTGTTTGCAGGTGCATCCTTACGGCCGCCCACCAGCCTCCCATCATTGTCCCCTGCCCGCCTCCCCTCCTCCAGTCTGTAGCCTTCTCTGCCTCTTTTGATGCTGGTTGTGAGGAGGAGCCTGCCTGCTGCTGTTCCTGGTAACGAGCTGGAGGAGAGAGAGGGAGGGGTGCGCTTCTTTCGGCTTCTTTCGCCTTCCCTTCCCCGCCACAGGACATGATTGGTAAAACAAACTTGGTAAAATATGTGATGTATTTTTTTCCCCCCAAGGCATTTCTGGCGCCTCCTTTAGCCCGGCGCCCTAGGCAGCCGCCTAGTTGGCCTAATGGTAGCACCGGCCCTGCCTACAAGGCTATCGAGTCCAACCCCCTGCTCAATGCAGGAAACTAGAGGAGGGGTCTCCCATCCAAGTAACAACCAGGCCTGATCCTGACCCTGCTTAGCTTTCCACGCTCAGACAAGCTGAGCCAGCATGAGCCACAGGCCTGTAAAAACACTCTTATATCAAAACGAAATCCCCCCCAAAAAAATTGTACACAGATTTTTAATTTAAGCCGTACTACAGTACTTGTATTGCAAGACGTCGCTTGTATATCAAGTAAAAAATAAATAAATAAATATTTAAACATTTGCTTGTCTTGCAAAACGCTCTCAAACCAAGGTACTTGCAATCCAAGGTATTACTGTAAATTGTTATGTGATCCATGATGCAGTGAGAGAAACAGAGCTGCCCCATACCATTAGGTAGAATGATGTGACTGCTTCAGGCAGATGATGGTGGGTGGCATGGGGCTGGCGATCAGAGCTGTGTGTGCCACACAGGCTGCCCTGAGCCCCCTGAGCTTCCTCAGAGGCTTTTGACTTGCTCTCCCTCTGCCTTTTTCTATCCCATCCTGCCTGCAGTTTAACAGGACAGGAGATGCTGCACCTGGCATTATTCGACCCGTTTGATATATATTTGTTGTCTGGCGTTACTGCTGTCAGCGGCTTCCCTTCCTGTAGTGAGCTGACTGTTTGCAGGCATGTTGCACATAATCTCCTAGGCATCATAATGAACCACAAGCTTGTGCACTAGGTAGGCACTCTTTGTTGATGGGTGCAGGACAGTGTCTTTAGCTTTTGGGGAGAGAGAGGGGCAGCATATCATTTGTTATTTATTTTCTTATTTTTATTTCCAGCAAGGGGAAGAGGCACTTGTGGGATTTTCTGGTGCCAAAATAACTTGACTGGCCTTGAGTGTGGATGACTGGGTACATTTGCTGCTCTACCTCAGGAGGCAAAATGTCTTGGGCCAGCCCTGGGGAGAAAGGTGCATAGCAAGGCAATCATATTGGGTAACATTCTGCAGTCATTGTCATCTGATCTTGTAATCCAGCTTTCCCAACCTGCTGCTCTCCAGATGTTTTGGGCTAGAACTCACAGCATTCTTGGACCCTTGGCCATCCTGCCTGGCAGGGCCGGTGCTATCATTAGGCCAACTAGGCAGCTGCCTAGGGCGCAGGGCTAAAGGGGGCACCAGAAATAGGGAGGGAGGGCTCAAGTGGGGAGGGGCGCGCGCTAAATATCTGATCTTGCCTAGGGCACCAAACTGCTTTGCACCGGCCCTGCTGCCTGGGGCTGAGGGGGGCTGAGGGCACCAGGTTGGGAAAGACTGTTGTAATACCTTTACTGCCTTTGTCAATGGCATTGACACGGAAGCCTATGTGTAGATCAAGCCACACAGTTGCAGTCAACTAGCATTTTGTTCTCATTGTGTGGTGAGAAAATTGGGATCATTGTGTGATCCCACCATTAGCCTGTAAATGTATTGAAACATAGTGATTCTTTTTATTGATATACAAAAGGATATGATGAATTGATCATTCTCTTAATTACCCATTAACTCACTCTCAAATGGCCAAATAAATAAATAAATAAATAAATAATAATTATAATTATTATAATTATTATTATTATTGTTGTTGTTGTTGTTGTTGTTGTATTAATTACCTTTGTTATCCACATTAGAAGAAGCAAATCACAAACAAGATACATGTCTGATGAGAAGAATGTTATTGAATGAGAAAGATTTTTGGTTACCGTAATCAATAATGCACATTTAACTACAGTTCATTAAATTCAGATGATTCTTCATACTGCTGAAGTGCTTCAATGTAGCTAATTGATTTCCTGAATGAGGTTCACTTCTAACCACTTATCATTTCCTAAGGAACATTTAGAGCTAACATTTTTTTTAAAAAAGATGCCTCTGGAATCACATGCAAAAAGGCATGTTACAGGCACAAATTTGTTGCTGACAAGCCCCTAGCATATCTTGTAGCTAGGGTACAAAGATGTGGGGGTTTCTGTTCCTGTTGATATTAAGCACCTGTTCTATTCCTGTTGTTATTAAGATAAAATGCCATCCAAACCACCAAATTATCAGCAATAGTAATAGACTTTATATATCTGTACCTCCATATAAAAATATACCTTTTGCTCTGTTTGAGTTTGTTTTTTTTAAATCTAGAGCCAAAATCCTCTATGGCAGTGGTTTCCAACCTTGGGTCCCCAGATGTTGCTGGATTACAGCTCCCAGCATACCTTGCCATTAGCCATGCTGGGAGCTGTAGGCCAGCAACATCTGGGGACCCAAGGTTGCGAACCACTGCTCTATGGGAATATTTTAATATAGGAATAAACTGCAGATAGTTCAGAATACTGCTGCTTGAATGACAGGTGAAAGAACGTCTTTACAGTAATATTTTCTAGTTGTAATGCACTGTAGTTGCATGTAGCTGAACTGGCGTGCATAGCTTTGATGAAAGATCATATTGTGTGTGTGTGTGTGTATACAATATATATATATGTGTGTGTGTGTATATATATATATATATATATATATATATATATTAGATTTATACCACAGCCTTCAAATCAGGATAGCCTTATAGTAAAATATTTTAAACACCACAAAACAACTAACAGTGCAATTCTAAGTGGGGTCACAGAGAAGCTGTCACACCACAAACCCTTCTGGCTTGCACTGGCCAGGGCCGAAAGACTGTGTGTGTTGGGGGGGGGGATTTTGCAGGACATTTCAGTGTGGAAGACCTCTGTATATTTAATTCCCCTCTCCTATTGGAATCAATGCGGGAATAGTTAGGTAAGCTCCAGGCATGGTATAGCTTCAGGTCCTGACATGGGCCCCTCTCACAGCAATGAAAATAGTTTTGGATCCAGCAGATACAAAGCTAGCTCTCCCTCCATTCCACACCCCCAGA
This sequence comes from Shinisaurus crocodilurus, assembly GCA_021292165.1. Lineage (NCBI taxonomy): Eukaryota > Metazoa > Chordata > Lepidosauria > Squamata > Shinisauridae > Shinisaurus > Shinisaurus crocodilurus. The sequence goes on from CM037877.1 coordinate 47,502,506, forward strand.
ATGCCTCACTTTGGGGCCCTATGCTTGCCATCACTGGTGCCCCCAATGGGTCATAGTCTTCCAATCTTGGAGATTTCCATGGGAAGAACTGGGCCACTGTGCAGAAGGAGCTCCCTTACCAGAGGACCTCTCTCCCCGCCCTGCCCCCGCACCAAGCTGGTGACCTGTGGATTAGGATTGCTCAGTAATACATAAAATAATCTAACAACAGCAACTCCATTAAAACAACACCCAGATAAAACAGATCAACAAAAGTTAAAAAAAAAAGATACAAAAAACAAATCTGGCAAAAAATCTTTGTGTGGCACCAGAAAGACATCAGAGTAGACGCCAGGTGAGCCTGTCTGGGGGGAGCATTCCAAAACTGGAGCACCACCACTGAAAAGGCCCTCTTCCCAGTAGTCACTTGCTATACCTCAGATGGTGGGTCTCTGATGAAGCAGGGCCTCTGATGAAGATATCAAGGTATGGGCAGGCACAGATGGAGACAGGGTCACCCACTGAAGCTGAATTGTGGGAGACTCAAGACAGACAAATGGAAATATTTCTTCATGCAGCACATAGTTAAGCTAGGGAATTCACTAACAGAAGATGTGGTGATGGCCATGGCCACAAACTCAGATGGCTGTAAAAGGGGATTAAACAAATTCATGGAGGATAAGGCTATCAATGGCTAGTAATCATGACAGTCATATAATGCTACCTCCAGGTAAGCCTCCAAATACAAGTTGCTGGGGAAACAACAGTTAGAGTTATTGCTCTCCTGCAGGGGAGGCTGGTGACTCCTATTTCGGTGGGGGTCTTTTTCCATTGCAGGTTTTGCAGGTTTTATTTGGAGCTTCATAGGAGCCATCCATGGTGCTCCATGGTGGTGAACCTATTTTGGGGGGTGGAGTTCAGCACCATGGATAGCTCCCGTAAGCTCCAAATAAAACCTGCAATGGAAAAGGAGCCACACCAAAATAGGAGTCAGCAGCCTCCGCTGCTCTCATGTCCTACTTTTGGACTTCCTTTCTGGGAAACAGGATGTGAAGATCTTTATATTTAAGTACATAGGTTAGTACAAACAACAGGTCAACCAACCAGCCAGCCATCCAACCACCAACCAAAGAACCAAACAACAAAACAGTCATGAATACTCTAATAGTACAGTGAGTAAAAATTAAATTGTGTGTGTTTATTGTGATATATACGTGTGTGTGTGTGTGTGTGTGAAGAATCTTTCATTACACAACTAGAAAATTCTGTAGACTCTACTGTGTAGAAGAAAGGGAATGGAAGCACTAATTTGAAAGGCCTTTCATGCTTTTAATTTCTGTCATTACATGATAAAGTGGCATAGCTCTTTAATCTTCTGCCAATGTGTCACCATTTAGGGTTAATCTTACTCATGGAGGAATATAATGGATATCAGTCATAGACGAATGACAGCTTCTGTGGCTTGCTAAATGAGATCCGAGTGAACACCCACAGGTGCTGGATGTGGGGATTCAGCCATAAGAATCATGTGCACAGCACCCTTTTGTGCATGGCATGCAGTTAATGACACTTTGGGGATTTTTGCATGGAAGCTTCTTCTCCACAGTGGATCACACCCACTAGTTTGCATGGGGACATCTCTTCAGAAATACAGCAATACCTTGAATTGCAAGTAACTTGGTTTGAGAGCGTTTTGCAAGACAAGCAAATTTTAAAATATTTATTAAAAAAAATTGACTTGATATACAAGCGACGTCTTGCAATACAAGTACTGTAGTACGGCTTAAATTAAAAATCTCTGTACAAATTTTTTTGGGGGGATTTCGTTTTGATATAAGAGTGTTTTGGATTACAAGCACGTTTCTGGAACGAATTATGCTCTCAATCCAAGGCATGACTGTAGATCTCAGAAATATCGAATCCTCTCTCTTCTTTCGTGTATCCTATTTTGATCCTGCTTTTCAGACAAATATTCTCTCCCACCCTGGCTCATATCCATCAACAAATGTAGGTTTACAAAGTGAAAAGGTTCATAGATTTAGGGAGCAATCCTATGCCCCCCTGACCCTGTCTGGGAGGTCATATGATGGGTCAGAGTTGCTGCTGCTACCTCTGGAATCCCTTCTGAGGTCACAGTGGGGACTCCACCCATGGAGCGCCCTCCCCCCTTGCTGCCGGTGCAGTTCTTTCCGCACTGGCTCACATCCGAATATGGAAGACCATCTTCGGTACTGGCATGGGGGCAGGGCATTCCTGTGGGTGATGAGGGGAGGAGCAAGGCACTGCCATCCTCCAAGGAATCCAGGTGGTGCCTCAACCTCTCCTCCTCGTGAGGAGGGCAGAAACATTTAGATGGCTGAAATCAGTCGTCTAAATGTTTTGGAGGGTGAGGGGAGTGTGGTGACAATCCTAGCCACCATGCTCTTTCCACCTTCCATTGGATGCCCGTAATCCTCCAAATTCTGAGGTTTATGGGCACCCAAATTAGATGGGGCTGCCCCAAACTTAAGATACAACAACAGGGATGAGAAGGGAAAACATAGAGAAGGGAGAAAGATCAGTTTGACAATTCCAGAAAAATGGTGAATTGTAAATGGGCATTTCTACCTAATGATGGGGGCCAGGCTGATCTTCCCTTGCTGGCTGCTGCTGTTCTTGCTTAGACGGATGTGCTGAAACTGGTGGCCGTTAGTCCTCTGGCAGTTGGTACAGGTGAGATATCTGCAGCCTGAGGGCAATGGGCAGTCATGGCAGAGTTCTTTCTGACAGGGAGATTTGAAACAAGCTGTTTTCCTCATCACATTTACAGTCAGTTCTTAATTACTACGGGAGCACTCTTTCAGAACTTCTCAAGTTCAGGGCTTAGACAAGACATTGGAATGAATTTACTAATTAAATGTTGCTATATTAAAAATCAATTAGTTTAAATTTTAAACAATCTCTATTTAATTAATGGTTACAGATTAAGATTGAGTTTCTGATTAACATTTAATTCACTTGTTATTGCATTCAAGTACTTCTTTATGCCTTAATTATCAGTGTGTGTGTGTGTGTGTGTGTGTGTTTGTGTGCGTGTGTGTGTGCGCACGCATGTGCACACACGTGTGTGTTGCATGGCATCATGGAAGCTGCCTTCTACAGTCAGCTGTTCAGCTACTTTCTCATACACATACCCTCCACAAAAACATGCTCTGTGGCACATCTGTGCACGATGTAAACAACGTGTTCCAACTCAGCAAGGCTTGATAAAATGAAATGCATGATCTTAACAATCCTTGCAACAATCCTATAAGGGTGTCACTACATCGTAGAATGGGGACGGGGTTGGAGGGGCTGAGGCTAGGAGAGGGTACACCTTACCCAAGGCCACCTAGTACATGGCAGGGACATGGTTTGAAATAGGGTGGGCAGATGCAAAAGGGTACAGGGCTCCTGCCTGTTTAACAGTTATATAGAAGAGGAAATGTGTGTTTGGCAAGGAAGAAGCCACCACTTTTATTCAACAATTTCATTACGGGCATTATGCAGATGCCTAATAGGCAAAAACTGGGGGAGGGGGAACAAGGCTATCTCTCTCTCACCACTCTTATTTGCCCAAAGGCTGGACTGGCTGTCAATGCTGCTTTTTCCCCTTGGGCAGTCAGCTTTCTGCCTATGGTAAAGGCCAGTTTGGGCTACGAGTAGGTCCCATTTCCAGCAGTTGTCCAAAATGTGTTCAGTGGTCATCCTTATCCTGCCCAATTAGCTCAACTGACAAGTGCCTCGTCAACTATGGAGTGTGCTCGAGCAGGTGTATAACTTCAATGAGTGATGTTCATGATTTCCAGGATTCTCTGAACATCAGCTTGCCACTCATCTTGTGCCCAATTCCCATTTGCATTTGCAATAGCTTCTTGCTGTGCACGAATGGGAAGATTGCGCAAATTGACCAGCGATCGAACATGGAATGTGTGCAGCTTTCCCCTGCTTGATTTGTGCAAACTTCCTAACTATATGCAACTTTCATCCATAGACTAATTTTGTGAGGCCCCATTAGCGTGACTGACTAATGCCTGGGGAAAGCATGATCCAGAGCGGGATGTGCTACTTGCTCAGCTGAGTAAGGCTGAGCCATATGTGATGAAGACTTACATAGACCTTGTCCAACTCTCACCCACCCATATCTCACAAGACATGGACATCCCATCACATCATATTTCAACAGCTCAACTCTTGTGATGATTGAGTGCTTCTAGCCATTGTGAGACTACTTTGCCCCCACTCCGTTGCCATGTTGTGGGAAGCTTCTCTAGTGCTACATGCCCTAGGGCAAATTTTACAGTTTTGGTTTCTCCCACATTTGATTGTGGGTTTTTTTGTCCAGAATATGGAGAACTTTGTGAATTCATAACAAAACCGAACTGAAATTAAATTCTCACCTATCCCTATCAACTAGAGATACATAAATTATGCATTTCTCTCCCCATACCCACTGAGCTGCCCATTACAATCAGAGAACTGTGGAGAGGTGACAGCACTGATTTCCCTTATTTCCCCTTTCCCTTCATGACTGATGTGTTGTTTGATGTGGTGCTTCACCTCCAGAAGCACAATGCAGCACAAGATTTACTTTCAGTTTACACTCTGGGGCAGTATGGTTGGAATCCCAGCTAAAGCTTCTTATGAATGGAAGAAGCTGAAAGATGTGAAATGACTGAAATTCTGAAGACGACCCCTGATCTTTAGTGCAAAGAGATGTAGGATAAGGAGGCATTCCCTCAAGGAATCCCCACCTGTATTATATCTATGAGTGCACAATTGTTCAATCTGCTGGGGAAATGGACAGATCATCTCGGTACTTTCATGGGCAGGTGCCCTTTTGCCTGTTCCCCTAACAAAGATCACAGGAAGGAATGAAGAGAGGAGACTTTGCAACCTTTGTGATGAAGTCCTTAGGCAGTTTTCGCCCAACAGAGGCTTTGGCACACTTTTAAAAACATTTATTCGATAGATTTACGTCATTGTTGTCCTGCATTTCTTCAAGACTAAAATCAAGGTTTTAAAAACAAAGTTAAAACAAATAAAACAAGAAATGAAAATAAAGTTAAAATAAACATTGATACAGATCAAATGCATAAGACTGATTAATACAAAAGACACAGAAAAGCTGCAATAGTAAAAACACCACATTAAATCAATGCGAAACAGGGAGATAAGCATCAGTCAGGTAAACAGCAGTCCCGTTGAAATAAAAATATTCTCCCCTTGTGCCTGGAAGGTCACAAGTGATTGATATTGTTGGGTTTCTATTTGGTCTATAAAGTCTGAGAGCGCCTTGGCTGTTACTTGGTGGGAGGTAGGAACCAAGAGCAGGGCCTTACCTGCAGGTCTAAGGAAAAGCACAATAGGGACAAAACTGCCCCACATCCATTATAAAGATGGGCATTCTGCTGGCATATTCGCAGGTGATTATTATATCAAATAATTTTGCTGGTGATGTTATTTATTTATTATACTAGAAAACAAACGCAGATTTGCGGTGGTTGGAATACTCTTTAGTTTGATACAGCGAAGCCTCCAAGCAAACTGACACAGCTTTCGGAGATGGACCCTTTATGTGCACCCCCCCCGTCTGAGTGAAGCCATCCCTGCTGGCACCCCTCCAGGAATGGTCCCCATTATGGTGCACCTCTGAGGGAGGGGTCTTTCCACTTCATTCCTCTGAGGAGGGCCACCCTACAGCAGTGGGGAGGAGGAGGAAGATGTATAATTCTGTCCCTTGGTTCACCTACTATAATTCTGTCCTTTGGCTTTAATCTCTATGGACTACAAACCCATGTGCTGGCTAGGGAAGGCTGTTCCTAGTGGCTGAAGATGTTACTGCATGCTTCAACCCCATGAACGCATTTAAATTAATTCAATTTAAAAATAAAATATCCCCAAAGTGAACACCCCTAGGGTCCCCTAAGCATGCATGCCAAGTTTCAGGTGTCTAGGTTTCATGGACTTGGTGGTATGGTGCAGATGGAAACAGATATAGATTTTAATTTATTTTTAATTTATTTTATTTCAAAAAAATTCTAAACCACTTTTCATTTAAAAATAATCTCAGATTGGTTTATAATATAAAATTGTGGTATAATACAATAAAACAATAATAAAAACAATAAAACAATGATAAGAAAACAGTAAAATCCCACACATTCTCCAAACAGCTCAAAACAACATGCATGGTTCTCCCCCATTTTATCCTCATAACAACTATGTAAAGTAGCATATTCTGACAGTGATTGGCCCAAGTTTACCCAGTGACCTTCATGGCTAAGTGGCGATTTGAACCAGTCTACCCAGTCCTCATATGACATTCTAACCAATTCAATGCACAATTGTTCTCTGAATACAGTGCAGCCAGGCTTCTAGTTTATCTGTGCATACTCATGGTTTGAACATGCAAGCGTTTCCCTCCCCTTTGTCAACATGACTTCTGCAAAGGTAAGTCTTATCTCGCCAACCTTTATGACAAAGTCTCTCATCAAAGAGTTTTTCTCCCTCTCTCATACTACTAGAACACGGGGACATCCAATGAAGCTAAATGGTGGGAGATTCAGGAAAGATAAAAGGAAATAATTTATCACACAGCACATAGCTAAACTAGATGTAGTGATGGCCACAAACTTGGATGGCTGTAAAAGGGAATTAGCCAAATTCATGGAGGATAAGGCTATAATTATCTACTAGTCATGATGACTACACACACACACACACACACACACACAAAGAGAGAGAGAGAGAGAGAGAATCAGTGGCAGTATATCAGAATACCAGTTGCTGGGGAGGGGAACATGAGCGGGAAAGGAGGACTATTGCACTCATGTCCTCTTTGTGAGCTTTCCACAGGCATCTGGTTGGCCACTGTGAGAACAGAATGTTGGACATGATAGGCCTTTGCTCTCAGACACCACGGCTCTTACTATGCTCTTATGTCAAGTGCGGTAATGTTTGTACTCCCTAGGTGCTGGAGTTTCAGACAACCGACTCCATGCATTGAAAGAATGGGTGAGGGAGAGGAGATCTCTGGGCCACTCAGGCTAGCCATGCCCTGACTTAGGCCTGGTGGTCCCACACCCACCATCTGCACAATTGTAACATGTTGGAATGGGCTTTATGTGTGCACCAATGTACATGCATAGAACTCCTTCACAAAAGTTGGAATCCTGGCCTGGTAGGTGGTCAGCAGCATGGCTGCTGGGTGCATTAGCCATGGAGGTAGCCCACACAGCCCCACAACCCCCTAACATGCTGTTTCAATGCACGGGGCACTCGGGCAGGGTCATGTGAACTCTCCAGCACCTACTGAGAGAACAAAGAATACAGCACCTGACAAAGGAGAGGAAAACATAAACATGTCCAAATCCAGAGTATGACTTATAAAGCAGAAGTCTGTGCTTTATTCAGACAGCAACAGAATGGTATAGTGGTTAGAATGTCAGATGAGGACGGGGGAGATCCAGATTCAAATCCACATTGAGCCTCATCACCTCATGTGCTTCAGAAGACACTAGGATATCAGACTGTGGTGTATCTCATGACTGAACACAGCATTATTAACTCTCTTCAAAATGATAGAAGGGAAAGAAAGGCCACACTACACCAACATGTGATAGAAGATATCCCATATATGGGGTTTAGTCCAAACAATACTGAGAGCAAATAAGGAAGATTAACACCCACCCTTACTTTCCTTCCTTCTGTCAAAATAGTAGTGATTCAGAAATGTGCCAAAAGCTTCAGTGAACTAGATAGCAAGAGAGAGTGGTGACCTATCCTGTTTTATTATATTTTTTATGGTTAAGCTAAGGAAAGGGAGGTTTCTTCACAAATCCATGATATTTTATGCCTCTTGCTCTGAAGCCAAGCAGTTTCCTCTTTGTCTCTTGTTACAACCATATAAATACACAGCACTGGGTGGGCTGTGTAATGTCCCCAAACCAGTGTTGCAGCAATTCATGAGCATATGGTTTGCAAGGGACACATGTAAATCACATTCAGCCAAAAGCCCTCTTCAGACAAGTTTAAATCTTCTACACACTTGCGTGGCAGAGCTCGCCTCGGTAAATAATTTTAGTGTGTTCTTTTATAAACAATTTTGGAAGAAGGAAATTCTTTGGCTTTAACACAGTAACATATTACACTTTTGCAAGCCGAAGAATTGGATTGATTATGGTGGGATTTAAGATTGATAATAGGTAGATCTGTGTTATGACACCCATTGTTTTAGTGCTAGGCTATAGAGGAATGCTTCCTTAAATGGATCATTGTATAAGATATTGACCTAGAGGACTTCATTATTCAAGCTGGAGAGACAGCCACTACTTAAGAGTAATAAACTGTTTCTCTGTTACATTGAGAATACTTCAGAAAATATGAGAGTTGTCAAATCTCCTGAAAATCCTGTCTTTATAGTACACATGACACTAAAGCTAGGGCAGTATTTCCTGCTAATAAAAGCAAAGGCACAGACAGATGTGAAGGATATCATGGTGCACTGACAAGAAACTAAGAAAAATGATACTTTGCTGTGAAGAAGGAAAGACACAGGCCGATGACCTTGGGAAGCTTTACTAGATCTAGTTATTTCTGTTGGTGTAGAGGATAGACTAGGTAATGCTGCAGTGACGTAAAAATAAATATAAACCTGAGTGCTCTGCTAAACTATATACACATTTTGTGGAACAAATAATGTTGAAGAGTCCAAGGGTACTTTCATGTGTACACATTATTATTACTTTTAAAAATGGCAGCATCCTGATGCTGAGAACCAGTTTGGATGATCATATCTTGTCTTCTTATAATTAGCCAAGAACTAAATGACATTTTCCCCTGTGCATGCATCCCCATTGCTCCTCCAGTTTACATGAACCACAATTAAACCAGGAAGCTTCTAATTCAACATAGTTTCATCTGACCTGGAAAATGATTGTTACCAGCTTCAGAACAAGCCAACATACTACACCAATTTCAAACCATGGTTTCCTGGCTTGTTCCAAAGCCAGCATTTTTGTGATTTAGTTTTGTGATTTCGGTGAAACAGGAAATGATGGTTAATTTGAAGACTTCTTGGTTTGTTTGTTCATGCCATCAAGAGAGGAGCGAAGGGGCAGCGTGCCTGGGCAAAGGCTTGCTCATACCTCAGCTTATGAAGCCAAGGTATGATTGTCTGAACACAGGCTGAGAGCGAGGGGCAGTTTTATATTGCAGTCTCTCAGAAGGCTAAGGGCACAGTTCATTAGGAACTCCTCCTCTGCAGGCCCCATGGAAATGAACAGGAGCTGCAACAGATAGGACTCTTGCGTAGTTCACATTTCTTTCCATAAGGCATGTGGAGGGGAACTTACAAGTGGATTGTGCCCTAAGCTATTGTGTCTGGCCAGGTTGTCGCTCAAGCCTTGACAAATTTGTGCTCCTGCCCCATCCGCTAAATGGCATAAGCCACTCATAAAGGGAGACGAGAGGGAGAGGAGAGAACAAGTATAGTATTTTAAAATATGTGGGTGTTTTTTTTTAAGAAAAGCATTTATAGGTGTAAAATTCAATATGAAATATCATGCTGGAAGGTTTTCTCAAATGATTCACTTAATTTTTATTCCAGAATCTAGTTAGGAAATGTAGAACAAAGTCATTTCTTTTGCTTATATTATTATTTTTAAAGGTTTTATTATGTACATGCAACAGCAGTTGAAAAGTACCAGGAAGCAAATTACTGTTTAGCCATGATTTACTGCTTGCTCATTAGTTTCTCAATAGGCTAAACTGAACTTTATATGTCTTTATAGCTGGAATTTAGTTGCCTGGAGCTGTCACTTAAAACCATCTGTATACACAGCGCTGCCTTGTCATATATGCCAGGCATTCATTTGGTCTAGTTTAAGCATGTTGAATCAGTAAAAATAGAAGCATGATTTTGAGAAGTATAACACTTCAATCCTCTACCCAGTTACCTGGAAGTAAGCCCCTTTGAACTCAATGGGATTTACTTCTGAGTAGACGTGTATAGGATTGTGCTTTTATGGTTGGATCCTGCATTGTTTCCACCAGCAGAATAGATATCACTGGTGGAATGGGACTTCCTCATCCTCCCCTACCGCCTTTACCCCCTACACACCCTCCAAATCTGCTTTTGGATAAAATTCCTGTGTTACAAAAGGATACAATTTTTCATTAAAATCGTGGCATATAAAGGAGCAAAAGGAAGGGCCATCTGCTTAGCAGCTCCCATTCCACCATAGTGCAACCAACACATCTACAGTTCAAACTGAAAGGTCCTACAGTCTGAAAGGAAATATACATGAACTGTGTAATGGTTCCAACAGATAAGAGCAAATAACTTCAGATGACTTTGTTTCAGGTATTTCACCTGGGCTGCAATTCTAAGCACACTTACTAGTGAACACAGCAGGACTTTCTTCCAAGCAAATGTGCATTAGGATTGCGCTGTAGATGTAACACAGGTTCCTGCATACCTGGGGTTTCATAGATTTCATAGATCATAGAATTGGAAGGGGCCTACAAGGGCATGGAGTCCAACCCCCTGCTCAATGCAGGAAACTAGAGGAGGGGTCTCCCATCTAAGTAATAGCCAGGCCTGGGTGGGCGACCTGTGCTATATGTGGCCCTCGGCCTAATTTCATAGGTAGGAGGGAGAACCCAGAGGGAGAGAAGGAAGGTGGGAGGGGGAAATGGGGGGATTCAAAATGGAGTGCTGGGAAGAGAGGGGAGCCCTCCACAAGTTCAGATCTCTGTCAAGGAGGGGGAAATGGGGGGGGCTGAATTGGACAGTATGATGGAAGTGGGGAAGTCTTCAGTACAGACCACTGGCCAGAATACTCTGTTCCTCCCCCAGCAGCTTACTAGGCAGGGAGAAAGAGAGAGTAGGAGGTGGCAAAATGAGAGAGAGAGAGAGAGAGAGAGAGAGAGAGAGAGAGAGAGAGAGAAGTTGGACCCCTACCCAGTTTTGTCTCTGTGCCATCCAGGCATGGCTGTGTTCCCACTCATTGCCAATGTGCAGCCACCAAAATATTACCCCTAGTGAAATATGGTCCTCAAAAAAAAGAAAAGGAAAGAAAAAGGAAAAAGATTCCCAAAACCTGCTGTACACTGTACATCACCAGACATGAAGGTTTAACCCAAATGGAACTGTGTAGGTATGGATGAATCTGTTCTGTTGGTTTTGGTTTCTATCAGTTTCATCTTTTCCCAATCTTAGGTTCATTCTCTCCTGTTTCTGCATCAATTAGCATCCTAACTGAACACTTCCAAAGGCAGGAATGTTCTGTGAGCCTGAATGCTCATACAAAGCTCGAGGGTGCTCACAAAGCACCTCCCATTGCAGCCACTGCCACCTCCCCCTTTTCCTGTTCCCAGAAACTTACCTTGGGGCAAGGCAGCAACAGTGGCAGACACTTCCCAGGCCCCGATGGAGTGTGTTTTCCCACTAGGGATGGGACTGGGACTACCATTCCCGGAATCACCAGCAGGAAACTGACACTGTCTGTGCCGTGTCCACTGGGGAGAAGGCACTTCCAGGAGGGTTTTCTCCTAAAAAGAATGTTGTCAGGCTCTGTGACTGGGAATGGTAGGAATAAATGCTCCATTGGGGCCTGGGAGTGCCTGCTACTGACACATCCTCCTACCCATGTCCAAGGTACATTTCTGGGCCTTGACTTCAGGCAGGGAAAGGAGGAGGTGGTCAAGGCTCACATGATGCAGGCAAAACATCTGAAGAATTTCCATGAAAGCCAAAAGAGTTTTGATAAGACTAGCAAAATGTCTCAGGAGGGTCTGCACATCTCTAAATTGCTACCAAGTTTGCCTAATCATAGAGTGGAATTTTGAGGGGGAGTTGGAAGTTCCTGCATTTTGAAGGAAGCAGGGAGTTTCATTAAGACTGGTGAAATGTCTCAGAGGTCTCAAATGTCTCAAACATCTCTGCTCATCTCTTCTTTGGTTTGCAATGCTTACAATTACAGATGGGGGAAGAAATTCATTCAATTTCACATTTTCAAATGAACTTACTTAATTTTTCCCTTTGAAACCTTTACGTATGCTAACTAAAACCCAGTTACCGGTATCTTTTGAAATTTCCTCTTCTCCGCATTTTGTAATGGGGCTCTTCATTCTTTTCTTTTTTTAAAAAAATGCATACAAAAATGTGTGTATTAGGTGAAATAACATTCAGATATGCAATATAGTAGGAATATTGGTTGCAAAAATGTATATATTAGGCATCAACCTTGTTTTGTTTTCAGTGCCTGCTGAAGACATTTTATTTAAACAAGACTTCTCTGAATGACCAGCCATGGTATAATTTGATGTTAAAGAATTTAATTCTGTATTTTGATTCTCCCCTGATTTATTTTTTTTAAATTGTTCACCACTTGAGAATCTTATTGGATGTAGAGCGGTATATAAATCATGTAAATAAATAAATAAATAAATAAGTTGCATACAAAAAGGCATGTATTAGGAGAAATCTGTACAAAAAATGCTCATGCTTTTCACACAAGCAAACAACAAGTTCAGGACAAACCAAAGTTAAAACTGGAGAAATTCTCAAAGTTTGAGATGAACCTAATTTAGGATTGGAAAAACGAGAAACTGAAATTGAAAGATTCATCCATCCTTACTTACAACAAACTTGCTTATTTCATCTGTTTCTCGCAG